>JAFVLL020031135.1:0-14987 GCA_021397915.2 Tor tambroides
AAGCCACAATACACATAGGAAAGGACATTGGCTCCATTTATCCACAATCAAACTGTTCCAAAATGTATATAGTGTATTCCTGTGTTGTATGCATGTTCCTAGGTTATAGTAGCTTAGTTATAACTCTGTAGTACTGTTGTGAAACTCCAATTGCTTGGATCTAGACATATTAATGTATCACTGCCTTAATGTTTTCTAAACCCTGGCATGTTAGGTATCAAAATGATGTATAGTATGTCACCATAACTTGCACCATACTCTTTTTACCACACTTTTGCTGAATATTGTGCAGATCCTCCAGACCAGCAAGAAACATGCAAATGGACTGTAAATGGAGACAAAGAAAATTTCTCCTGCTCAAAATTCACGGCTTGTATTGGCCATTCCACCAAAGATGGTGGATGGGTGTGACTAAGAACCATTAAAAGTCCCTAACCCAAACCAATGTTTACTCAATCCCTTTGAGACACACTCTCCAAGACTCACCCCTGAGTCTGACCTTCCTCAAGTAATTTCGTCGATTCACTGTGGACTCTCCAATCTTCAGAAGAACCCGACGAAAGCCTCCAGCTCACTCTTACTGAACTCATCAAGAACCTCTGTTGTCTACCGCATCCGGACTCTTGTTCAGCAACAAAGCCAATGCAAGTAACCGTTTCCAACTAGTTAGATGCGTGTCTAAGTTTGGGCCCCTTTGTTAAGGTGATTTTTGATTCTCTGATGATTCTCATTAGGTTGTGGTTAATTGATGCTAAATATTGCCATTCTTTGTTCTTCTCTCTCTCTCTCTCTCTCTCTCTCTTTCTTTCTTTCCTTACTTTCCTTCATTCTGTATATATGTGTTTTGCTTAGTCTAGTTGTATGTTAGCTGTAGTTTCATTTATTAAATCTATTATATTCACAATTGATTGCCTCTGTGTGCTGCTCACAATTCGGAGTCACTGAATGTTGATCTTGCTACATGCTAAGTTAATGCTAGTACTGAATAAAGTAGGAAAGCTCTTCTTTATTGGCCAGGAAAATAATCTTTCCTAGAACTGATGCATGATTATTGTCTATTCGGTGGACAAACAGATTATATAATTGTAATATTGATTCTGCTACAGTTAATTCTGAGATCTGATCTAAATATTCATAATTAATTATAACCAGTTATAATTAATCATATATATTTTCCCTTTTGAGCTAATTTGCTACATATACAAGCATTAAATGTTTGAAAACATGAAAAAAAAAAGTCATTGAATCATTCATTCAAACGATTCATTCAACTCTTGTATAAAATGTCAAATTAGCAAACATACTGGTTTTGAAAACTGATCTCTCTTGGTCATTTAAACTTAACTAGGCTATATCATATAAGTATAAAAACTACTTTTATTAAAACTGTGCAGTTGTGTTGTTTTGTTTTGATTTCTCCATGAGATTCTCTCTCACACACACAAGCTGCGCCAGCCTCAACTGGTCCAACCTTGTTACTGCCAATGCATTATCTATTATCTGTCTTCAATAACACCAAATGTACCTAATAAAATCAAAATCTTTCTCGCCGAAATTTTGGTGCTTCCATATGTGGCCCCTATATCGAGGGTTGAGAACCAGAAGGGCGTAAGTGACATTTTTGGTGAAATGGAGATATATATACATCAAATGAAATCTCTTAATGAGCTCTTTCTACTGGCAAAAGTATTGTCATCCAGGAGCGTACAAATTTGTATTATAAACAATTGAAATCAGTACACAAAGTCAGATCAAACTACAGTAAAATTTTTGTTTTGGCTCTCCTGTAGAGTTGGTGAAATGTCACTTCTGTTTCTCACCCCTCGATATGTACTTGTCCTATTGGGCAATTAAAATTCACTTTCACTTCAAAAATCCACTTGTCTAAAAAAAATGTATGATGCATATACAAAAGGTTTTTGCCCCCTTCCTGTTTTTTTTTTTTGTTTTTTGTTTTTCTTGCATATTTGTCACACTTAAAAGATTCAGATCAAACAAATTTTAATCTTACACAAAGATAATGCAAGTAAATACAGAATGCAGTTTTTAAATGATGATTTTATTTATTAAGGGAAAAAAGCTGTCCAAACCTACCTGGCCCTAAGTGAAAAATGCCCCTCCTGTTAAATCATAAAAGAACTGTGATTAACCACATTATTTTAGAACGCTGAGTTAAATTTCACTAGTCACGCCCAGGCCTGATTACTGCTAGACCTGTTGAATCAAGAAATCACTTAAATAGAACCTGTCTGACAAAGTGAAGCATGCTTAAAGAGCAACACATCATGCCACGATATAAAGATATTCAAGAACAGATGAGAAACAAAATAGTTGACATGTATCAGTCTGGAAAGGGTTATAAAGCCATTTCTAAGACTTTGGGACTCCAGCGAACCACGGTCAGAGCCATTATCCACAAATGGAGAAAACTTGGAACAGTGGTGAACCTTCCCAGGAGTGGCCGGCCTACCAAAATTACTCCAAGAGCGCAACGACAACTCATCCAGGAGGTCATAAAAGAACCCAGAACAACATCTAAAGAACTGCAGGCCTCACTTGCCTCAATTAAGGTCAGTGTTCATGATTCAACAATAAGCCAGCCAGTCATACCAACAGTCAAACATGGTGGTGGTAGTGTGATGGTCCAAGGGCGTGACACTTGATCACTTGGAACCCACTATGGAGTTGATTACATTTTTTTTTTTTTTTTTTTTTCTCTCATGAATTTGTTTGATGTAGCATTCCATATGTATGTACAGTAGGTATGCTCGGGTTATTTTAAATATTTAAAAAATAACTCATACAGAGTTGTTTGTGGTGGGGACAAATTAAAATGACGTTCTGTCATGACAACTCTCTGAGAATTTTAACATGATAACATGGCAATGTTAATGTGTTTGTTCTTAGCGGAACAGATCTGCTACGCTGCTGCGGCAGAGTGAGCACCAATACTTGCTACTGCCAATACATCCACAGACGCGCTGCAATGAGCATGTAAGAAATACTGCTGCACATGAAACAAAAATAACCCCATAATATAACATAGATGAAATAACCTGTAGCAGATCTATACAGGTGGAGCTGGGGAAGGTGAAGGGTTTCTGAAGTGTGCTGCAACCGCTACAGCAAGCACTAGCCAAGTATTTGATTGAGTAGCAAATTTATTGGCTGCCGATGCGAAAAGAAACCAATCAGCTGCGCCATGTGAATGATGTAATTATATCAGACTGAGTTGAACCTATTGTCCTGTGCCATCTAGACTTTCATGACAGAACTTTGCATTAATCCTAGTAACACTGCATATCTAGGCTCATATTCTCATTCACTATTCCCTACATTATTCCACTAACATTTGGCATGACCTTCACTGTCCATTATGGGTATTCTTTAGCCATTGAGTGTACACTCCTTATTGCAGTAAATGATGGAATTGAATGAGTGCACTCAATAATTAACACTATGGTTTCGGACACCACTACAAATGGCTGTCCCCTCAAATAGTGCACAACAGGTATAAGGGGTGATTTCAGATATAGATTGATTGGACATCAGGAGCCCCTGAACTTTTCCCGGTGGGCCGATCACAGGGGGTCAGCCAAAGGGTGTTGTTGTAGTTTCATGTGTTCAAGATTTTTTTCATTACAAATACCATAGTTTATTATTAGTAGTAGTAGTAGTAGTAGTAGTAGCAGTTTTGTAGTAGTAGTTTTGTTGTTGTTATAAATCTATGGTAATTTATGGTATTTGCCTGATTCATGATCTTAATAAAACAGTTAATTCTGGATTCAAATAAAAAATAAATAAAAACTACTAAATTATTCCTGTGGTAGAAAACGTTGTGGCACAAAGATATTCTAATCTAAAGGGAGCCCTTGGGTTTGCTGTAGTCCCAGGGCCCTAAGTGTTCTCTGCAGCTATTACAACAGCATGGCTTCGTAGTAGAAGGGTCCGGGTGCTGAATTGGCCTGCCTGCAGTCCAGATCTTTCACCTATAGAGAACATTTGGCGCATCATTAAACAAAAAATGTCAAAGACGACCACAAACTCTTCAGCAGCTGGAAACCTATATCAGGCAAGAATGGGACCAAATTCCAACATCAAAACTCTAGAACCTCATAACCTTGATGCCCAGACGTCTTCAAACTGTTTTGAAAAGAAGAGGAGATGCTACACCATGGTAAACATGCCCCCGTCCCAACTATTTTGAGACCTGTAGCAGGCATCAAATTTGAAATGAGCTCATTTTGTGCATAAAATTGTGAAATTTCTGTTTAAACATTTGTTATCTATGTTCTATTGTGAATAAAATATTGGCTCATGTGATTTGAAAGTCTTTCAGTTTTCATTTAATTCAAATTTAAAAAAACATCCCAACATTTCCGGAATTCAGGATGTATATTAGTGTTGCATATATTGTGATATGATACTGGTAAAATTGTAGTCGTATGCATCATTTCAAATAATAAAGGCTATCATAATTCTCTCAGCATTCTCTCCACCAAAGAGTCCAGAAGTTGTGTTAATTAATCAAACAAGCCTGGTATAGTGGTTCATGATTAGCACAGTTATGTTTGCTTATTTGTTCATAGACGATATAAAAGCATATCATATCCATATCATAGACTTATAAATCATAAAAACCATAAATAGCCTTTTATATATCTAGACATACATATATAATGTTGTATTAGAGACCTTTGAAAACAAAACTGAAAAGACACTTTATTATAAAAAACGAAGTATATTAACCACATAAAGTTTCAAGATATTAATGATTAAAAATGTATGCCAGTAATTTCTGTAGCATTTTGGACGGTTTTTGTACGATTTTGATGCACTTTTTATTGCATTTACTTGCATTTAACCAGCAGATGTCCCCAGAATCAACCATTCGCCCATACAAATTTATATATATATATATATATAACACCAGTATTAAATCGATAACAGATCTGCTCATCTAAAACTATATATATATATATATATATATATATATATATATATATGTGTGTATATATATGTATATGTGTGTGTATGTGTATGTGTATGTATATATATTTTAGCTCTATGGGAGCAGTAGCATATAGCCTGAGTAATCTTTACATGTAGTATTCTGAACACGTTAGATTGTTATGCCAATTTATCTTTCACTTCTGTGCTGCTAATAGATGTGGACTTGGATAAATAAATCTCAAGTGACATGCAAAAATAATGACCAAAATAGTTCTGAGACCGTTTATTATATACAAAGGTTTATTATTAAGGTTAGTGTCTTGTACAGAGATTACAGTAGAATAGATAGAATTTTAAAAAGTTATGAAATTCATTAATAAGTGACTTTCTCTGCTCTCTCTGGAGCGTGTGGATTGTATATCAAACATTTTTACTGTTTGTTTGTGTACAAATGCAGATTAAAAAAAGACTTTGACTTTTAATCAGTTACTTTTTAAAGAGTTATTGAAACATGTAGTTGTATGTAAAAATATGTGAACGACAGGTGACGAAGTGTGTAGTCTTTCTATTGTAATAAATAGTAATTGAGCATTTCTGTGTGTGGAAAACCCTCAAGTTAATAAGTACTGCATGACAAACACAGCTGTAATTACAATCACGCTCAAAGAATAGGACCCTGCTGCAGCTGAATTAAACTCAATGTATGTTATAAAGAAATGCTTATATTCTGCTCAAAACTCTGTTAGTTCTGCTGTTGTTAATTTATCAGTTATAGAAGACAGTCTTTATGGTTTTTTTAATATCAGTTGATACTGTAGCTCTTCATAACATGGACTATGTTCCAATCATGACCAGTTTAACAACAAAAAGAAATGAAAATGAAAAAAGAAAATGTAACTAATGGTAAATGCAGAAACATTTTCATTTAAATTTTATTCAATAAGCATCATATAAGGATCCCTATATTTTATTTCTAGTTTCATCACCAAAATACAGTGTTTAAACATATTCCTTTCACCATAAATTTCATCTTTGTTTGCACCTTTCAGATACCTCATTCATTAGCTTAAAATACTTATCACAAATGCTTCTTTAAAACAATTTTTCTTCACAAAAACAAACAGACATTGTTTTAGTTCATGATTTATAAAGCAGAAATGTCTCTTCTCAAACCCTTGTGATGCAGTAGCCTACACATGCTTATAAATGTAACTGGAATTAGGGGTTATTGATAGATAGGTTACTTGTTGCATCACCATAGCAACAATGCATTGATCAATCGGCATGCTGGTTTGATTATTGATTGTTTGGATGGGGGAGGGCAGCTCTGCTTTCTATCCCTGCATCTCTGATCACAGAATGATGATGGATGAACAAAAACGGTTTAAAAAGGAAACATGTTCGCGCGACACGCGTCTATCAGAGCTCAGCTTCCCTCACATCTGTCATCATTCAGCGGATCAGTGTGCCTGCTGTCTCTGCGCTTTCTCTTCAATTCTCACATGCGATAGTTATTCCATATTCAAGCGAAATTTTAACACCACTATGATTTTATAACTGGTGAAAGAACAACAACATCTAGCTAAATATTATGCATAATGTTCGAGCTTTACTCATGCAGTCATAGCCTAACTTCGAGGTTAATAAATGTTTGATTGTTAATGAGCTCAACCGGGCTCTAATGAAAACTTACTGCACAAATTAGCCTACATATATGCTATAATAATAATACATAAACTGTAGTAATAATAATAATAATAATAATAATAATAAAACGGCCTATAAATGTAATATATAAAACTGTATATAATAATAATAATAATAATAATAATAATAATAATAAAAAACGGTAATAATGTCGAATAAAGAGCTAAATATCATTTATTTTGTGTAGCCTAACATCTGATTTAAATAAAAAAGATCGATTACACTTTTTCCTGATAATAGATTTATTGTTTATAATAATGGACGTGTGAAATTAAATAATTTTGAATAAATAAAGTCGGTGAATTACAGAAAACATTGTTTTTTTGTTTATTCTGCAAGAAAAACAATACATTAAACAACAGTTTGATTTATTGTTTATTACGCTGTAATCGGTTTGGTGGGAATGCTCCAATTTATTTACAACAAAAATAGCGAATGATAATAGCCTATTTACAAATAGCTTAGAATTTAAACATCTTAAAGGTGCATTTGTTGTAAACATGAATATGAATTAACTCTCGGAAGCGTTATAAATCTTATCTGAATTAGGCTACTGTACAATTAAAATGAGTTAGTTCTTCTTTATTCTTTGTCCCTCGTAATAGATAATAAATGATAATAAATGACTGTAGTTTTAGTTTACGCTTTGAAGCTGCTTTCAGTCTGTGTCAAACATATTTCTAATGCTCAATATGATCAGAACAGAAACCCCAAACACATATTTGAGCAGAATAGCTTGTTTACGCTCCTTTTGAGCATAACTTGAGACCGTTTCATTTAGAAACATCTAAAAAAAATCTTGTCATTAAAACAAAATGGTTAAGAATTTATCAGAATTCAACAGATCAATGACCAACATGCTGAGTACCACTTAATTAAATGATCATGCAAATTTTGATCGTGTAGGTTTAACTTTAGTGTCATATGTTCGCATCGTACAAACAAACTGGTTTTGGTCACCTATGTGTGGAGGAGTTTTGGGGGGCCGGGCGTTTGCGCGGTGGTCTCTATGTGTGATTGGCTTGTTTTTGACAAAGGGGGGCATCCATTGAAAGGAACTGGTGTTAGTCATCCTGGAGGGAGAGTGATTGGCAATCACGTGGACTTGACCGAAACAGGGAGAGCTCATCAGTTCAGAGCAGCCACCGAAACACCGAGAGAACACCTGAGAACCGAGATTTAACGCAAACATCCCACACTGAACATCAGGGGAAAAACATAGAGGAGGCGAAGAGAGGAACCCATGGCAGAGGGTAGGCTATGTCATTTGTTTTTGGAAGTTCTGGTCCTCTTCATGAAGGTAGTCCACATCAGGGTGTTGCTTGTTTAGGAGACGCGGGGGTTCGGGGTCCACTCATTGTCTTCAAGTTTCTTCTTCTCCGTGTGTTTCCTTCTGACCCCCACTCCCTCGTGTACGCGTGTAAGTGAGGTATCGTCGAGATCCTCTTGCGTTCTTTGGAAGACTCTGTTGTGAGAGTGTTTTCATGAGACTTGAGGAAGGTTTTAGGCCCGCGCTGTGTGGATTTCATTCAGCTCAACATGGGTTCAGATTTACACCAGGACTATCAAGGTGAAGAAAGTACGTGTGTTCTGCAACGGGATCTGGAAAAGTCGCACGGAAGAACCAGCACGGGTTGCCATTGAGACAAGAGGGCATGGTTAAAAATGAATTGATTTTTAAAATTATAGACGCCTATTAATTTTTTTTTTTTTTTTGCAATAGCCTATACTAAGTCATGTAGCCCATTTATTTCTTTAAATAAAAACGAATATTACAATTTTATATTATATATTTTTTTAAACAAGTTAAAGATTTTAAATGGTTACATCACCACAATATCAAGGCATTTCCTAACTATGTTAGGTTTTGGTGAATATAATTGTTGCCTCTTTTTTTTTTCTATGAAAAAAATCGTAATAGCCTAATTACTGCAAAATACATTGAGCTGTTACATTAATTTTCAAGCTGCAATATAGGCTAAAACGCTTTAATTGTAAATATGCACAAATGTGTTTTAAAACTTTTTATTTTTTATATTTACAAAACTACAAGAGATGACTAACCAGATATTTATTCTATTTAAATAAATTGAAATAAAGTTAAAGTGAACCGTTTGAATAGCCTATATGGCGCAGATTTACTGTGTAAATAATTTAAAACAACCACTGTTGGTTATGTCTGTCATTTTGGCGGCAATTATTTTATAATTCAAGTTTCGAATCTGTTACATTCGAATTTTTAAATTTGACCTTTGAATACATGCCTGCATGCATATATTTTCTCTGCGTGCATATATTTTCAATGATGGTAAATGTGAATGGTTTTGCAGGAGGCTGTACGAAAACAGAGGAGGAGGAGGGGCAGGCCGCAGAGGAAGACCCTCAGTCGTACCACGGCGTGGGTGTGTGCAAGTGGTTCAATGTTCGGATGGGTTTCGGATTCCTGTCCATGAGCACAAGAGATGGTGTGCCTTTAGAAACTACAGTCGACGTGTTTGTACATCAGGTATGTGTAGTGTTGAGAAACATGTGAATCAAGTCATTTTGAGTAAAATCAGGCTTTTGACTTTTGGATTATTGCTGAAAACAAGCTCTGTGACAAACAAAGATTCTTACACACAAAAAAAAAAACATGTTGTTCATTAAGATAATCTTAACAAATGAACACAACCTAAATAGCTATAAACACAATGAGGCTGTAGTCCTATTTAGCTGTTAGATGTTAGAAAAACTGTTAGAAAACATGAAAATATCTTGAGCTTAAGGGTTTCTGCAGGTTTTAAAAAGGTCTTAAAAAGTTTTAATTCTCACTTCCACAAATGAAGGCATTAAATATGTCTTAAATCAGAGCAGCAAATCTTAAATTGATAAAGTCATGGCAATGTTGCATGCATTGCTAAAATTAATGCTAAAATTAATGTAAACTTATTTCCCCCTTGAATTAAGTTGTTTTACCGTTTGTTAAGTCCGTTTGTGGACATTTGTTTTATAGAAAAACAAGACTTATGTCATTTAGCTTCCCAAGTAAATGTATATCCGTTTAAGAATCTTTAGACATTTGCACTGGAAAAAAGACAAATATACAGAGGAAGAATAGTTAGTTTTTTTTGTTTGTTTGTTTTTTGCAGTGTGATAACATTTTTTGCAGTAAATGTTATGTCCATATTCTAGTGGTTTGCAGCAGAGCTAATCAAACTTTATTTATTTACTTATTTGTAAAATGAATTAAAAACTAATTGTGATCCGAAGTTGTATTTTCAAATTTTGAAGTGTTTATAAAACAACTGATTGTGTGCTCTGTAGACATTTAGAAAACATGTTGATGTATTTCAATTTATTCCTTCAATTTGGTCTTTAAAAAGTCATAAATTTGCCTTCATAAAACCTGCAGAAACAGTGATGTACACCACAGACCTAATTTCAGGCATTTTATCAAAAACCTATTCAAAAAACAATTGACTTGAGGATGATGGAACTGGAAGTGCTGACTTGTTTTGGGGTTTGGTGTGCAAAAATACATCATCCCTGCAGCACATTATTCCAACTCTTATTTGCATTGACCTCTTTCCCATTTGGAAAGCCAACATCTGAATGCAAAAATTGCTTAGTTAGCTTTTAAATGGCTGAAACAATCTTTCACGAATGTCCAAACACTAGTCAAACAGCATCACTTCCCAGACAAAGTGTTTGAACTTCTGCATTGGTCCACTCTGGTGTGGTTAGTAGTTCTCCCCTTTACCTCTCAATTGCCCTGTAAATGTCATGTCTTAAAACAATAGTCTGGCCTGTCAGCAATTGCACCTTCTAGGAAGATGCCTTTAATCTTGTTTCCTGCCATAAAGTCATTAGCCAGATACATGTATGCTATTGAAGTAGCATTTAGGAGCCAGTTTTTGTTGAGGTGACCAACTGGTTGGCCATTTGTGTCTCAGAAACCTACTACAACCCATAAATTTGCAACTTCATTTACTGTAATTTTGCACATTTAACACATCACAGTCCCAGTGTTCTCTT
The DNA here is from genome assembly GCA_021397915.2 of Tor tambroides. Lineage (NCBI taxonomy): Eukaryota > Metazoa > Chordata > Actinopteri > Cypriniformes > Cyprinidae > Tor > Tor tambroides. Next base: position 10,675 of record JAFVLL020031135.1, read on the forward strand.
AAACAGTAGATTCAGAGTACAGTGCATGTAGTACATTTTCTGTGTTGTTGTTGGTCTGTCAGTGAGCAAACTAAACATTTGTAAAGAGGTTGATTGTGGTTTTCAGTAGCCAAAGCCAATGCAAGGTGTCTGATATAATACCATTATTATTGGAATACAACTTAATTATGTATATGCATAATTGAGGTTAAATGAACATTTATTTAACACATTATTACTAAACTCAATTAAAAACCCAAAATATCCAATTTACATTGAAATGTTAGGAACCGATCCAATGGGGAGTGATCAGTTCTCTCAAAATGGTCAGATATTGTTCAGGCTGATATATCAGTCCAGATCCACGTGCTGCACACACGTTCGGTCGTGACGGCGGGCCTCAGCTACACAACATTAACTCCACTGCTCTTTGTGAGAGCAGACAATAGAAAGAGAGCGTGACAGATCCTTTCTTTCTTTGTGGACTTTTGCTTCCTATTATGTCACAACCTGCTTGCTTGTGAGTTCTTCATCACCTGTGTGACTGTTACGAATGGATAATGCATGTCCATACAGTACAGATCCTGTGAACATGCTCACTTCGTAGGGTTTTTACTGTAGGGAGAGCTTTAAAAGATGCCTCCGAGCATCAGGGGGATGTCAGTGGGAGGAAGGGAAGTTGGGGGTTGGGGGGGTTCACACGTGTCTAGGGAAATAGGTTAACGGTCACTTTGACCGACACACAATGGAAGTACTTGAAAGGGAACACTGCATCTGCCACAACATAGTTGTAAACAATGACGTTTATACAAAACATGCACAACTACAGATCCTCTTCGGCTCCAGCGGGGCCTTTTACATCAAGATCTGTAATACTAGTCCTCTAAGGCCAAACCCAAACCTGATGATCCACAGAGAGTGTGCTTGATACATTGGTCTTATTTATTAAAATCCTACATAAAACATCCAGGAGAAGTGGAATAATAAAGATTTCTCCTTCATTAAGCTATGTGCTGCATAAACTCTAACTGATATACAGCATCAGTTAAATATTACTCATAGCACCTAATACAGATGTACATCATATTTTATGCATTACAGTAAAGAAAATGTTATGTCTGCATAACTGTAGGCTACTTAAAATTGGAGGACTTACAAAAAGCAGTTCATGGGCATGGGAACAGTGCTTAAAATCTTAATGGTCGTATGCAAAATGTAATTTCTGTAATCTCATTGTGTTCATCAACATTTGTGCATTTGGCAGATGCTTTTATGCAAACGTAAAAACCCCACATTTACATTTTTTTTTTATCAGGTCTATCAACACGATAAGGTCTGCAGTGTATTTGCTGCACGACATGACATCACTGCCATTGTTTGGTGGCAGATGAATATTCCTTTCCGTTAAAGGAATAGTTCACCATGAAATGAAATTGTCGTTTACCCAACTCATATGATTATCTTTCTTTCGTTGAACACAAAAGGTGAATTATCTGAGGACTATGCTAGTCACCTTATTCCATGCATGCAATGACAATAAATAGGGACTGAGGCGTTCAAACTTCAAAAAGAACATAAGTGTCCATGCAAATCTTCCCAAGCCACATGATAGCTTTGTGTGATGAACTGAACTCGATTTTGTGAACAAAACATTCAGACCAGTCTGATGAGCAAATAAATTGAAAAGATCTGATTGTGTGATTTAAAAAAAAAAAACTAAATTGGACATTGCTACTTTTCTCATTAGCTAATGATATACTTTTTATTGTATTTTTGCATCCTTTTCATATTTATGTATTTAGCAGACATTTCTATATTGCATTCAAGGTTTACATTTAAGGAGTTCATGCATTTCCAAGGAATCAAACCCATGACCTTGGAGTTGCATGTAGCATGCTCTACTGTTTGAGCTCTGAGAATGGAATTTTTATTTCGAAGCCAGAAAGCTACACTTCCATGAGTCTTAAAGTCATGATTAAATGGAAATAGACACAGGTCTGGTCTATATATATTGTGACGTACATCCAAGTGCAATGGAATATCGAAAAAGGAAGGAACATGGGTTTAAGCTTCAGTTGTTACTTTGAGATGTGAGCGATGAATTCAAAAAATAGAGGCAGATCTGAATGCGAGTTATGAAGTGTTGTCACTTTTTGATTAAAAATCACAAGGTCAAAAAATAAAAAAGCATGCATGGATGAATCGATCACAATAAGAACAATAACATGCATTTAGTAAACAGTTAGTGATCAGATAAGATTTTCATTTCATGCTGACTTCAAGATTTCTTTGTTTTATTGTCCATAGAAAAGAGAAGGGCATTTGGGTTTGAAACGGCATGAGTGTGAGTAAATGATGGGTGAACTATTCCTTTAAATTAGTTCAGGTGCTCATTTACACTCTGCAACGGGAGCTAAATTTTCACGGGGAAAATGTTCACCCTCAGGATACACTAAAGCCGAGCAACCATGTGAAGAATTTTTCTGGACCCCACAGCGTCTTCCCAGTGGTCAGTGAGGGGGATTAAGAGACCTGTGTGTGATGTGGGGGGATGTGTGTGTGTTTGTGTGTGTGTGAATCAGGAATGCTGTAACCTGAGTCGGGGGATGGTAAGGCCTGGGTTTTTCACACATAAATCACTCGCTTTCTCTTTCATATCTCATAAGAACATACATCACCACATACTCAGCTAGTTAAAGGAATAGTTCACCCAAAAAAGAAAATTTGCTGGACATTTACTCCCCCTCAGTCCATCCGAGATTTAGATGAGTTTGTTTCTTCATGGGAAATGATTTGGAGAAATGTAACGTTACATCACTTGCTCACCAGTGAATCCTCAGCAGTGATTGGGTGCCGTCAGAATGAGAGACCAAACAGCTGATAAACACATCACAACATCACATAAAAATCTTGAATCTTGAAAACAATCCACACGACTCCAGTTTTTTAATGCTGTGATCCTCTGAGACCTTTTTGCTTGAATAGTGTTCCACAGTAACACAAACACTGATGATAGCAGATGTTTTGTATTTCAAACCTAACAGCAATTTGTTGCCATGTGTATGTAACTAATTGAGTTCCTTTATGAATGTGGATTTGGTCTAGAGACCTTACTGACAGTGTCCTTGTCTGCCTCTCTCAGAGTAAACTGCACATGGAGGGTTTCCGCAGTCTGAAGGAGGGTGAGGCTGTTGAATTCACATTCAAGAAGTCCTCCAAGGGTCTTGAGTCTCTGCGGGTGACGGGTCCTGGAGGAGCTCACTGTCTGGGCAGTGAGAGGAGACCCAAAGGCAAGAGTGTCCAGAAACGCCGGGCCAAAGGAGACAGGTGAGCCATCTCAGAGCTATCCACTCTTTGTTTTCGCAGTGATGTCTTAGATGAACCATTTTGGGTTCCCCAGTGAACCTTTCAGTGATCAGAGAAGAACATTTTAATAATCTGAAGGACCCTTTTCCACTATGAAGAACCATTTGTACAATGGAAAGGTTCTTCATTGAACCCATCAATGCCAATTAAAAAGCTTTATTTTAGTAATATGGTGATTTAAATATATCATTTAGTATGTTTACAACTGTGGCATTTGGCAAAAGGCTGGTTTCCTCTTCATTACTAATACTCAAGGGTCTTTCTTAACTTATCAACAAAAACCCAGCACCTTTATTTTAGGTCTTGTGCCGTTAGAATAAAGCAATAAGCCCCAAGAAGCCAAGGTTTACAGTGAATTTATAACAGCTAAGGGGCGTCGTTAGGCACGACGTGAAGCGGAGAGTAATTGTAGAGTAATTTACAACAGCTCAACCAATCAGAATCAAGGACCGCGACTATCCTTTTATAATGCCTTGTTTGGTTGGTCAACCCTGTTCCATGTCCTAAATGTCCTATTTTGTCTCATTTTGACATGGAATCTTTAATTGTAAATCTAAATTCTCAACTTCAAATATTTCATAGAAATGTCACTGGGGCAGTACCTTTTTAAAGGTACACTTTGTACCATCCCCCTAAAGGCTGCATATTTCCTAAAGTGTACATATTATTATTAATTTAGATGTTACACTAAATGTGTAACACCTAAATTACTAAGAGAGTCTAACAACTAAATTACTAAGAAGCACCTTGTAGTTTAATGACTTTGAGTGTAAGGCTTGCAATGTCCAATTGAAACTGATATTTTTTCAGTAGGCATGGTTCTATCCCAGTGTAATTTAGTATTCATTCATTTAGTTTGAGGTGGCAGAATGCAATTTATTTAAAGGGATAGTTCACTTTGAAATTAAAATTTGATATCTATCAGCTTACCCCAAGGGCATCCAAGATGTAGGTGTCTTTTTTTCTTC
>JAFVLL020031136.1:0-16175 GCA_021397915.2 Tor tambroides
ACACATGAGACTGATGGCAGTCGCATTTAAATGACAATGTGAACAACAGCGCAAAAAAATCGAATTTCAGCAAAAAATCCGATCTGAGCATTAAGGCCTGCAGTGTGAACTAAGTCTTAGTATAGCTGGAGACTGTCCCAACAATCATAAAAAATTGCAGCATTTTTTTTATTAGCTGAAAGCAAAGGCACGCTACACTCACGCAGATCTTCAGTTTGTTGCGGAAAAGCAGAGGCTGACAATGAGCGAAAACGGACAGAATTTGCTCGCTATCACGAGGAGTTTGCGAGTAACGAAGAATTTTATACATAAATATGTATCATAGCCTACCACTGAAATTATCTGAGCAGTTGAATTCATTTTCTAGAAAACCCAGCTCAATCAATTACATGCATTCACAAAAACGTAATATAAGCATTTAAAATGCATGTATTAGAAAGCTTACCCTTTTTGACTTGCTGTTAATGCTGTTAAAACCAACAATTTTGTGGCTAGTTAGGACAAAACCTCTGATCAACATGGAAAAGATACCTTTTATTGCATGTCGCGTGTAGTTAGGACACAGTGTTATACTCCTGCTCTCAGGCACTGTAATTTCATGGGGAAAACATGAAAATAATTTGTCATTTTTTTATCATCTGAAACATGCTGCGATTTTCAAGGCAACTTATAGAGCAATCAAGATCAAGCGCAAAGCGTGCACATTAGGATTGGTGACGAATGAGAACGGGAAGTGAGTTTGTTTTGCGCATTTTCCAGCAACCACGCCGCTAGTTTCGGTTTTAGGCTGGGTGTTTATAATAAATGTTTATAGTGAATGGCACTATAATTGTGTTTGTTTTTTACTTACATTTTTGTTCCTTTTTCTGTTCTGAACACTGCTAAATTTACGGTATTTTTTTTTTTTTTTTTTTTTTTGTGGAGTGAGGGAAGTATAAATAGCCTACATATTTCTAATGTTTGTAAATGCTTAGTTTATTTTACATTATTTCTGAATGAAATGATCAAATGTGTTTTATACATCAATCGACTTATATATATATATATATATATATATATATATATTTATTTAATAAAACTCTGAATACCACTGACATGTTGTATTATTCGTGTGTGTTCCCTTTATGTAAATATCTGTGCACTTTCGGGATTGTAGAGGCAGCAGCGCGTGAACAGGACTTTTATTTTGATCTGGTGGCATGAGGTCATAAGGCTGCGTCGCGCTCCTGCGTCTGAGTTTCAGCTGAAGAAAGGTTTGTGCTCTTCATCATTTAAAGTGCTTGAATTCATACAAACGCGTTCCGTCTCTTTTATATGGTTTACACGCGAGGTAAACGTTGTAATATGTAATATCTCTAATATTACCGAGCGTTGTTTTGTGTGAGTAAAGCGCATCCACACATGATAAGGTGCGTCTGATTTCACGCCCTGTGTAACTTTAGTGATCTTTCGAAACTCCGAGTCAATTGAGTAAGTTGCTTCACAACAATGTAAATGCAACAAGAACAACAAATACAAACGTGTAATGACAACTATTACAAACAAATGCAAATGTGTTTTTATTGTTGTTGTAATGACAAGCTTAAAAGTACTATAGCAATTTTTAAAAGTGTAATCGATTAAATGTAATATACTTATCATTAAATACCTAATGTTAATCAGTACTAAATAGTTAAAGCTGTGAGTGTTTGTTTAATCAGATCATTTAAGTTCATTAACTATCACTCTGACTCCCTTAGCAGTGTGCTGACTACTGAACTAGGGAGCTGCTTACCTTCCAAATTCTGTCCTAGTTGACTAAACTTTTAATTTAACCACCTTTTATTTTACTATTTTATTTATCAGTTTCTGTTAATTATTCTGATCTTAAACAGGACAAAGTATCCAAACACTGAAAAACTCCTGCCGAAGCGACAATTATACACATGACACTGTTATAAAGATGGCATTTGTTAAAGAGGAGAGTGAAGACATGAAGACTGAGGAAACATTCAGAGTCAAACATGAAGATACTGAGGAACAAACAAAGATGGTGTTTATTAAAGAAGAGAGTGAAGACATAAGGATTGAAGAAACGTTTAGTGTCAAAAATGAAGAACAAACAGGTTGGTTTTCATTCTCAAAGCTGAACTATTCTGTACATTTTCTCAATTTATTTGCTTCTTTCAGGTGTTTTTGGACACTGCCCTCCTGCAGATTTCTTTTTTGAAAGGATTTCAGCTTCATTTCATTATTTTTTTTAAAAGTTCTCTTAAAGGCCATTTTCTACTCCTATTTCAGTGCTCTGATTTAAAAACAGCATTTAAAGGGTTTTCTCATTTAATATTTAAATGTCCATGTTCACTGCTAGGATTGAGTAACATTTTTGCAAATGAAATAGATAAAAGTTGTCTAACTTGCTCTGATATCATGCTGATGTGCAAAATAAACTCTGGCGATAGCAGTTGCTTTCACCCGACTAGAGCTGCCCCCTAATAGTCTACTCAATCAGTACGTTTACATGGACATGAATAATCCGATTTTAATACGATTAAGACAATACTCTGATTAAGAGTCTACCATGTAAACATATTTTTGATCACCTTAATCCGGCTAAAGTCATAATCGAAGTAAACACAAATCGAATTAAGACATGTGGAGTATTCCTATTTTAGTTGCATTATTGAAGTGCAGTACAGACATGTAAACACCTTAATCACACTATTACCGTCGTGTAGGACTTTTCGCCGCACTTTGCGACAGGATTCACTCACGGCAGTGATCAACCGTTTGACGGCAAATAAAACCGCTTCAACACCGCCGTCGTCTGTATGCACGTACAAATAATTAACTGCACTTGAAGCTTTCATAAAATTAAAAATGAAGCACCCAAAACTGTATATGGCATCATCACGAAGACGAACTATATGTTTATACGTGAAATTCTGGAGGGATGTCAGATGGTGTCGCGTGGTGACGTAATGACGCATGCCATTAATCGATCTATGTACTATAAACATGTAAAACGGGAACATGAAAGGATTATTCTAAAAGCAACTCCTGTAAACACCTTAATCATAATATCGTCTTATTCAGAATAAGGTAAATAATTAGATTACTGATGTCCATGTAAACGTAGTCAATGTTAGTCGTCGAGAAGAGGATTAGTCATCATTAACAGCTGGTCCTTGAGGTAATTACAGTATATCAGGCAGGAAATCAAAATATTTTCCTATCATTCATTAATCTCACATAAGTAGTGGCAGTTTTACACGGCTACTCGCTTTAACTTTAATAAAGCGAAATGTGCACTTTTAGGATTTATTTCTGAGTGCTTGTGCAGATTGTGGAAGCTGTTAGTGTGCTTACTGCATGATATGAAGGTGTCGGTGCAATTACTGGCATTTTTCCTGATAACAGTGGAGATAAATGTCATTGTTCCCTTTCGATTCGGTCACTCTACATTGCTATGGGAATTACCATTTCCTCAAATACTACTGAAGCCTTATTGAATCGAACGGTCCACTGTCCGGTTTGAATAGGTCCAATGATAATAGCTTACTGTACAAACGCAGCTGCAAGGAGGTGTTGATGGCATCTCAAGGCATTCTCACAACATTATGAAAAATACCACTGTATTTGAAGGATACAGCTTGAAAAAAAAAAAAAAGGTAAGATTTGCTTGTTTCCATGTCAGTGACACGCCGAATCAGACAATTGTATTTACAATGAAATATGTTTCCACCAAAAATAGCTAAAATGTTCACCTTCTCAGAAAAACTGAATAAATTTAATTTGATTTGAATTACTAAAACAATTGAAATACTACCTGGCCAGTGGAAAAGAATGAGGTCATCTATATTCTAAAATAGGCTATTTATCTGAACTGAACAGTTTTATTTTTATGGATATTTTGCTATATATTTATTCTAAAACATACTCTGATTTTAGCAATAAAAAATTAATGTGGCACAAATGTAATTTTGTCATATTTCCTTAATATTTTCCTTTAACACCTTTGACGGTGTTAAACATGGTGTCACGTGGATGGGAGTATGCATGGAATTGATATGCAGATGAGGTTATGCATCGTAAAACTAGGCGTTGTAAGCTCCATATATGGTGATTTCGGGGAGGAGACGCACGTACGCACAAACTTCCACTGACCGGGATTTAAAAAGGGATTTTTGCGCAGGTTCTGCCGTACACATGGTTTTATAAATCTGAAAACTTTTGTGCGTACGCAAAATCTAGCTTTTGTGCATGCGTACCCTTTTAGGATGAAATCTACGTAAAGTTTTATACATGAGGCCCCAGATCTTTCACCTATAGAGAACATTTGGCATATCATTAAATGAAAAATACGTCAAAGATGACCACGAACTCTTCAGCAGCTGGAAACCTATATCAGACAAGAATGGGACCAAATTCCAACACCAAAACTCCAGAAACTCATAACCTCGATACCCAGACGTCTTCAAACTGTTTTGAAAAGAGGAGATGCTACACCATGGTAAACATGCCCCCATCCCAACTATTTTGAGACCTGTAGTAGGCATCAAATTTGAAATGAGCTCATTGTGTGCATAAAATGGTAAAATTTCTCAGTTTCAACGTTTATCTATGTTCTACTGTGAATAAAATATTGGCTCATGTGATTTGAAATTCTTTTAATTTTAATTTTATATTCAAATTTAAAAAAACGTCCCAACATTTCCGGAATTCGGGTTGTACATGTAACACATCTTGCAGTTGCTTAGTGGATAAAGGATGTAGTTGTATGTTAGTTTTGACACTTTACATGTTTGAATGTTTTGGTGTCTGTTGTTTTTGTGTTATTAAACTGGGGTTAACATTTATTTGTCTTTTTTAACCTTAGACCTGATGGCACTGAAAGAGGAGAGCGAAGTACTGAATGAAATGGAAGAGAAAGATCATGATTTCATAAATGGAGAAAAATCTTTTAGTAGTTCACAGACTGAAAAGACTTCAAGAAAAAAGGCTCAAAAGACAGGAAGAAGACATTATTTCACCTGCCAACAGTGTGGAAAGAGTTTCAATCAAACAGAAAGTTTTAAAAGACACATGAGAGTTCACACTGGAGAGAAGCCTTATGCCTGCCAACAGTGTGGAAGGAGTTTCACTCTAAAAGGAAGCCTTAACAGACACATGAGAATTCACTATGAAGAGCAGCCTTACACCTGCTGTCGGTGTGGAAAGGGTTTTGATCAACATGAAAACCTTGAAATCCATATGAAAACTCATAGAAAGAAACTCTACACATGCCCTGAGTGTGGAAAGAGTTTCCGTAAATGTCGCTTTGAAGTCCATTTGAGAACTCATAGAAATAAACTCTACACATGCCCTCAGTGCGGAAAGAGGTTTAATCATAAAGGACGCCTTGAAGACCACATAAGAATTCACACTGGAGAGAAGCCTTTCACTTGCCCTCAGTGTGGAAGAAGTTTCAACCAAAAAGGAAACCTTGATAGGCACATGAGTGTTCACACTGGAGAAAAGCCTTACACCTGCCAACGGTGTGGAAGAAGTTTCAACCGGAAAGAAAACCTTAACTCCCACATGACAGTTCACACTGGAGAGGGTCTTTTCACCTGCCAACAGTGTGGAACAAGTTTTACTCAAAAAGAAAGCTTTAACAGTCACATGAGAATTCACAATGGAGAGCAGCTTTACACGTGTGGTCAGTGTGGAAAGAATTTTGATCAACATGAAAACCTTGAAGTCCACATGAGAACTCATAGAGAGAAACCCTACACATGCTCTGAGTGTGGAAAGAGTTTCTGTCAAAAACAGCACTTTGAACACCACATGAGAATTCACTCTGGAGAGCAACCCTACACATGCCCTCAGTGCGGAAAGAGGTTTAATCATAAACAACATTTGGAAGACCACAAAAGAATTCACACTGGAGAGAAGCCTTTCACCTGCCAACAATGTGGAAGAAGTTTCAACCAAAAAGGAAGCCTTAATAGGCACATAAACCGTCACACTGGAGAGAAGCCGTTTATATGTGGTCACTGCGGAAAGAGTTTCAAAAATAAAGCAGCATTTAAACACCACATGAGGTTTCACATATGAGAGAACTGTATTGTTACATTATCAGTGTGACGTGAGTCATGTAATAACACCAGAGACAAGACTTTGCTGTGCCATCACTGGGGAAAGACTTGCAGAAACAAGACAATCTTGAGGTTCACAAAGCACCACTTTCACCTGGGTTTAAAATATGTTTTGGTTGATAGATCACAAATAGACTGTTCCTGTATTACTGTCTCTTTTGTCCACTTTTGACTCCCTGTTTTATCAAGGGGAGGGTAAATGCATGGGATCTTTCACATATTGTGATCAAATGAATAAAATATGTTTGCTCAATTTTTACATATAAATGTAAGTAAGTCTAGGGAAAACTACCAAAGAAGGGAAAAAATAAAATGAAGAAGATTTAGTAAGCAGTGCTGGTGAAAGTGAAAAGGAATCAATAAATTGAGAAGGGGAGGAGTTAAAAATTATAGTGTGATTTAAAGAGGTGTACAGTGTAAAAAAAAGTGTAATTGCATTAACAAATGAGTTGAAACAAGCAGCCGAGATCAAATGTGACCTTGGACCACAAAACCAGTCTTAAGTGTCAGTTTTTCAAAATTGAGATTTAATAATGAATAACTAAGCTTTCCATTGATGTACGGTTTGTTAGGATAGGACAATATTTGGCTGAGATACAACTATTTGAAAATCTGGAATCTGAGGGTGCAAAAAAAAATCTAAATATTGAGAAAATCACCTTTAAAGTCGTCCAAATGAAGTTCTTAGCAATGCATATTACTAATCAAAAATGAAGTTGATACATTTATGGTAAGAAATTTACAAAATATCTTCATGGAACATGATCTTATATCCTAATGATTTTTGGCATAAAAAAAAATCAATAATTTTGACCCATACAATGTATTTTTGGCTATTGCTACAAATATACCCCCAGCGACTTAAGACTGGTTTTGTGGTCCAGGGTCACAAATGTGAAAAATCACTTCAAGATGAATCATTGGTGGTAATACGTAATAGTGAAAGAGAAGAGGAATAAAGCGATAAAAATTAAAATAGTATGTAAACAATGATTCCAAGTTGCAACCAAATAGGTAATAAAATATTGGTGTGTGGAGTAATAAGTGGGGTCCTATTAAGTGTGAATATGGGAATATAATGGGAGGAAATGTAATGGATGCCAAATGCTTACAGATAACTAGAGTGTTTTGTGTTCTCACCTGAGCTCTTTCTTCCTGTCAGTTTGTCTGTCATGTTTGTCTCAAGCCATGGCTCTGTTGCTGTAAGTAGGTTTGATTTCATAAAGGAATTTTATGAGTTGTGTCCTCAAAATTATAAGTATTTTAGTAACCCGAGGCCTAGTGGTCGGGGTGGAGGCATTGCTGTTGTTTTTAAAGAGTGTTTTATATGTTCAGAGCAAACTGTTTCAGTTTTTTCTTCTTTTGAAGTTCTGCAGTTTAAGATATTGGGGAAAGAACCAATACTTTGTTGTGTGTTCTATCGTCCCCCAAATTTTAATTCTCATTTTAAAAATGAATTTTCTGACATGCTTTCTGATTTAGTTTAGTTATGACAAGATGATTATTGTTGGAGATTTCAATTATCATGTTGATAAGGGGAATGATTATGCAGCTGTTGAATTTTTAAATATTACTCAATATTTCAATTTAGTACATGTGTCAAATTCTACACATAGTCATGGTCATACATTGGATTTGGTTTGGATTGGATTGGCAGCTAATAATTTTATAATTGAGGACAGTGTGATATCAGATCATAAAAGTATTGTTTTTAATGTTCAATTGGCGTTAGAAAGGAAGAAACTTAAGACGAGTGCTACTTATTCATTTCATGCTATTAATGCTGAAGTTGTTCATAAATTTTCGGAATGTTTTTGTGTTTTAACGGATGGTTGGGCATATGATGCAACTACAGTTGATCAGTTGAATGATTTTAATTATATTTGTACTTCAGTATTAGACTCAGTGGCCCCAGTCAAAATAAAAACAAGGTCATTAGCAAATAAAGTACCATGGATAAATGAGGATATTCGTATATTGAAGAGAAAATGTCGGAAAGCAGAACGAATTTTGGAAATCAACTAGACTTCATGTTTATTTTGAGCGTTGGAAGGGTTTATTGATGTTTTTTAAAAAGACCGTAAAAGATGCAAGATCTGCTTATTTTTTCAATTTAACTGACACCAACCGTCACAATTCTAGGTTTCTATTTAATATAATTAATGATTTGACAAACCCGTGGCCTATTATTGCGTTGAGTCCAATTGATTGTAGGTCTTTTATGTCATTTTTTTGTGGACGAGGTCGCAAATATAAGGGCTTTCGATTACCCCTCCTTTGGTTCAATGTGAGGATAATCCAGGTTGTAGGGAGATATTGTTGGATTCCTTTTTAACTGTATCAGAGCATGATATTTGTGAGATTGTGCAACAGTTGAAACCTTCGAGTTGTTTTAATGACGTGGTTCCTGTAAGACTGTTTAAAGAAGTGGCTGAAACTATAGGTCCTATTCTACAGTCTATAGTGAACAGTTCACTTATTTCTGGATGTATTCCGGAGGAGTTAAAGACTGCTACGGTCCAACCGCTCCTGAAGAAGCCCTCACTAGATCCTGCAGTTGTAAATAATTACAGACCTATCTCTAAACTACCTTTCTATAATTTTTTAAATAAAAAGGCAGTAGCCAAGCAATTGTTGAAGGTCGTTAATGAGAATAATATTTTTGAGAAATATCAGTCTGGTTTTAGAGCTGACCATAGCACTGAAACTGCCCTTTTACGAATGACCAATGATTTATAGATGGCAGAGGATCCTGGGGAATGTTCAGTTTTATTTTTATTAGATTTGACTGCAGCTTTTGATACAATTGACCATTCTATTTTAATTAGTACGTTGAAAACATGGGTCGGGGTTTCAGGGACGGTGTTGGATTGGTTTGTGTCTTATTTGTCAAATAGGACATTTGAAGTGTTAGCTGCAGTTGAAGTATCCCAACGTTCTGAAGTTGTATGTGGAGCTCCGCAGGGATCCCTGTTAGGACCAATTTTGTTTTCAATTTACATGCTTCCGTTAGGTGCGGTAATTCGACGACATATTACTAATTTTCTCTGTTATCCAGATGATTTACAGTTATACTTATCATTGAGTTTTAAAGATCTAAATAGTCTTGATGTTCTTCAAGCATGTTTAATAGATTTAAAAAATTGGATGGCTTTAAACTTTCTGCAGTTAAATACTGAAAAGACCGAAGTGGTGATAATTGGTCAGAGCTCAAGTAAAAATCAGATTGAGCTTGCTCTAAATAGGGTCTTTCCTAATAATAAGCAGGTGGTAAGAAATTTGGGTATTTATTTTGATACTAATTTAAATTTTGGATTCCATGTCAAGAAGTTGGTTCAATCTTGTTTTTATCAGTTATCTAAGGTGAGATGGTTTTTAAATTTTAATGATACAGGGAAGCTTATTCATGCTTTTATTTCTTCCTGTCTTGACTATTGCAGTGCCTTGTTTTCTTCTTTGAACCATCGTAATTTATCGCGGTTACAATTAGTGCAGAATGCTGCAGTCAGACTACTGACACGAACAAAGTTATATCATCATATTACACCTGTTTTAGCAGCTTTACATTGGTTACCTGTTAATTTTAGGATTGATTTCAAGATTATTTTGATGACATATAAAGCCTTAAACGGCTTGGCACCTTTGTATTTAACTGAGCTTCTGAAACCTTACGAAACAGGGAGATGTCTTAGATCCTCTTTTAATGAATTGCTGGCAGTTCCAAGAACTAGATTTAAAAATGAAAGGAGATAGGGCATTTGCAGTGAGGGCTGCAAAACTATGGAATAGTTTGCCAGCAGATATTAGATCATCTGATTGTCTGTCTGTTTTTAAAGGTGGATTGAAAACATATTTGTATAGATGTGCCTATAACAATTTGTGCCTTTTTATTTTTTTCTCTTAATATATTTATCACATTATGTATAGCTCTTCATAAATGTTTCTTTGATGATTATGTTTTTATATTGTGTAAAGCACTTTGTGCATTGGAGCTTTAAAAGTGCTATATAAATAAAATTTTACTTACTTAAATGGTAAGCAACATGGGTAATTTTTCATCAGTAAGGTCCAGCAAAGTACCACCACACCAGAGCAACTCATTCTCAGTGAGCATTTATTGTGATGCAGCACCAAGACTGAATTACCTCTGCTCCTGCAATTTATATCAGGACTGCCGTGAAGTATTCATATTTTATGTGCCTCTAGAAGCTTGTGTTCTGTAAGTGAACGACGCATTATTGTTCATCCCAAAGAGGCACAAAATCACTTTCACTGACTTTTGCAAATGCACAAATTCACACATTTGATCCTCTATCAATTGCATATTTATTCTCTAACTGCTAGCTTTTCTTGAAAAACTAACACTAGCTTTCTTTTTTCTATTCTATCTACTTGTTTCTTATAAAATAAAAAACAGAACAACAAAAAAAAAACACTAGGTTTCTTTTTTCTATATTCTATCTGCTTGTTTTCTTTAAAAAAAACAAAAAATCTTTCTATGTGTATTGCATTAGGCTAACCAAGACTTGTAATAGCACTTGCATGTTGTTGCTCTTTTGTTGGTTTTGATTGCTTCTAATGTCCTCATTTGTAAGTCGCTTTGGATAAAAGCGTCTGCTAAATGACTACATGTAAATATTTTGTTGCCATATTAAGAGGATAAATAGATCCAGTGCTCTCTTTTGGGATTCGGAAGCCCGCGCTACGGTCTCTTCCCCGTCTGAGTGAGAGATCGCTGCTGTAGCTATCTTCCTCCGAGGAGGTTGATTTTGTTAGCATTAATACTGCATTTTAGATCGCTCGTTTCTACGTCATGTGTGGGGATACGTACGATTCATGTGTGGTTTGTTTGGGAGCAGACAAGCACAGTCAGCTTTCGTGGGAGCTTTTATGCGTTTGCAAGCTGTTATGCTGCCTTCACGTGCTATCGGAATTATCGTAAATGAGTTTTCTAATTGGAAATTGGAACGTGAACGGCCTCTCAAGTCGTATTTACTACTTGGAAATTCGGAAATAAGTGTGTGAGAGAGAGAGCGAGACAGGGTCACATCTCAGCACATCAGCTATCTTAATCACAGCTTGTGTGTGTGTGAGAGAGAGAGAGAGAGACAGTCGCATCACAGTGGAGCGTAGGCTACAGCCCGTCAGAAATGGTCTTAATCGCGGCTGGTTTGCAAACACATATGAGCATCATCACTGTGTCTGTCAAGCGACTCTGTTCCCCTCTCGGGCTTGAACTGATGGTAAAACTAACTACATTAACTCTTTTTACTTTAATTTTGAAAGCTGAAGCTCGTGATTATGGAAAGGGGTATTACATTTCCGACACGGCTTGTGGTGTTCGGCCAATCACAATGCACTTCGCCAGTTGGCCAATCAGAGCAGACTGCGCTTGTTGGAAGGAGGGACTTTGTAGAAAACGAAGCATTTGAGAGAGGCAGGGCATAGAGGACTTACAATAATGTACAGTATTTGAAAAATAATGTGTTTTTTGAACATTAAAGCATGTAAACATATTCTGTCACACCAAATACACAAAATAATGGTCTTTAAAAAAGCATCATATGACCCCTTTAATCATGGTGGAGGAAACAACCATTGCTGGTGTCAATGCTGTTCTCACAACAACTACATCCCTTTGTCTTGTCGTTAAAGTAGTGTATTTATAGGCTAGATATGAACGATCATTCGAAGCATATTGTATGTTTTATAAGCCATGAAATAACCATGTATTTGACCGAAATTCCAGAATCGTCAGCAAACTGCATGTATAGCGTGGTGAACGTTTATATGATTGTCAACCAATGGGATGCTACATTTTATTCTTTCCGACATTAAAGCACTTGAATACGACAAGCTCGTACAAATAATACTCACCAAATAGAGCAGGAGTATTTGTTGCTTTTAGTGCTTCTGTGATGGTCTACTGACCATAAAGTCCACTGTCTCCATCCAGCACATTCTTAACAGTGGACAGGTAAGCCAGGTGTGCACGCTCATACCTGAGGTGGAGAGCTTCATTCAACTGATTGGCCATATCATTGGGAGACTTTCCTGTGCGCCGCAACTCATCCATCACAGTCTTACATATGGCCTTCTTGTGCGTCAGAAAAGCTAGCAAAATGTTGGAGATGCAGTAGCACTATATTTATCAGGCCGGTCTGGTTTTGAGAGTGTTGCTGGTGGTTTATGCCTTCCTAACACAGAAAAATGTAATATCATTCTAAAACCCTGTAGTACTGTTCCTTAGTAAATGTGTTAAAGTGCCCCTATTATGGATTTTTGAAAATGACCTTTCATGCAGTGTGTAACACAGCTCTAAGTGAATGAAAACATCCTGCAAAGTTTTAAATCTGAAAGTACACCGTGTATAAAGTTATTGTCTCTCAAATGAAAGAGTCAACTCTGAATCATTGAAACGAGTCATTTTTAAAACAAATCCCAAGCCGTTTCATGTTGACATCAACATGAAACATTAGCATATTGTCCGCCCACTTGTTGCACCCACAGACCTGGGAAAACTTGATTTTCGTGTCGGTCTGAATGAAAATGCAAATTCATTCTTTGCCACTAGATGACGCTTTTGGAGCGTTAAAAATAGCTGTTTCCCCAGTAACGGCTGTGCACAAAGCAGCACTGTGCTCACAAACGCTGCTTTAAATGAATTCAACCAATCGGACCAATCACCGCAGATTAGGATCACGTAAAGGAGGGGTTTGGAAAAATGAATCGTTGAGCGAATCGTTTGGGAGTCGTTGAGCAAATAAGGTAAAAATAAATGCATATAATAAGAAAATGAAAGTGTTTTTTGACCCTGCATGCACGTCAACCTGTTACTGGGGACTCCCAAAACCAAAATATGGACCTTTCATAACCCATAATAGGGGCACTTTAATAAATAGTAATGTAAATGCATGCAAACCCAAAGAACACGTCAAGACTCTTTATAATTTTAGGGGTGTGTTATGTGGGTCTACATAACATGAGTAATCTACAGCTTCACATATCAAATGGGATGCATCATTCTAGTCCAAATTAATTCATATTTGTACTTTTGCTGTACTTCTGCATTTTGGACATGTACATGCAAAAAACATGCAAAACAAGAACTCTGTACTTACCCTCAATGATGAGATATAAATGCCTTCAATGTTAGTAGAACAACTGAACACAAGAATTAGAACAGGCCTGAACGTGGCCTAACCAACAAACAGCAACAAATCAATGTAGAACAGATAATCCTGATTCATGTCAGAATCATCCCTAATATGCAGTAGGAATAAGACCTTTGACCACAGGGACTCCAACCACTTCTGAACCTGAAAGCATAGTGAAGATAATTTAACTTTCATGCATTTATAACATAAACAGACAGAATGACATATATAAGCCTTTACTGTTAATATAACAATTTACGGGCATTAGAACAGGCCTGATCATGCCTAATAAACAAACAGTGATATGTCAGTGTATTGGATTGATAATCCTGATTGATGTCAGAATCATTCCCAGTGTGCAGTCAGAGTAGGACCTTTGGCCATATGGACTCCAACAACTTGTGAACCTGAGTGCACAGCACAGAAACAATAACATCCCAAACATTTACCATCTTAAATAACGCTTAATAAAAATGTGTAAGGATCACGACCCGATGCTGCAAGACCAGCGGAAGCAAGTTCCGCTGAAACACTCTGAAGCCAGCTCTTTTTCTGAGTGAGGTACTGCTGCAGCCGATACATTTTGCTGCCTGGAACACACTGTTTCTTGAGGATGAATGCAGCATATCCATCTGCTCTGCTCTCCCAAATATCCCTCCAAGTCTTGTCTGCATTAATCCCAAAGCCAACCAAGTTGTCATCTTCATTCCTCACAGGTGGAACCACTGATCTTCCAGCTAAATACTTTATGAGGTCCTCGATTTCCTGGAAGCTTCTACTGTACTCAAGAAATGAAAGTAGGCTGTCCTTCTTGGGACCCTCTGGTTTAAACTGTCCGGCTCTCTCCTCCTCCTCAACCTTCTTAGTCAAGAATATGGTATAGCCTACATCATTCTCTAGCAGCCACCGGAATGACTTGCCTTTGTACTTTCCAAACTGAAGCACATACTCTCCCAGCACCTCCTGTCTGTCTGACACATCTCCTCCTCTCATGAAGACAACAGAGTGGGCATTCTCCTTGACCTTGTCTTCACTTTGAGGGGCTGATTTGTCCTGGAGATTGGGGTTGTCTTTGATCCTCTTGGCTTCATCTGAGGGATCTTGTCTCAGATATCCAGTTGGTCCTTTCCTGAAGCACACTTTTGGCGCTTTTCCACTGCATGGTGCGGTTCGGTACAGTTCACTTTTGGGGGGTTTTCCACTGGGTAAAGTACCTGGTACTTTTTTCAGTACCACCTTGGTTGAGGTTTCAAGCGAACCGTACCGTTACCAAAACGCGATGTGTAAACTCTGCTGATCACTGATTGGCCAGAGAAAATGTCACTGCCTGCGTCATTGAACTTGCGGCACGAGACACAACAGACCCGCTAGATTTAAAACAGCACAGCCAGCGAAGGATCGAATGCAACAGTTTTGAACGAGCGCACCCTTTTTAACAACCAAAAAATGGCTGTTTCGTTGTCTATTGAGGAAGTACAGACTGTCCTCTCGTTGATAGCCGAGAAGCGGATCCAGCAAGAGCGTGATAGAGCGACGCAGAATTAAAAAGTTTTTCAGGAGTCACGGCAGTAGAGGCGGCACAACTATAATGACGTGCATAATCCCACCCACTCTAAAGCGGTACTAAACTGCAGTGGAAACGCGAACTGAACCGAGCCGTGCCATGCAGTACTGAGCCGTGTCATGCCATGCAGTGGAAAAGCGCCATTTGATCTTGCCTGGGAAGATCACTTTCACCTTCATCCTGGTGTGCTGTACACAAAGGGCTGATTAGTGTTAATGGTCTGTTGCATTAACACACTTCTATTCTGATTTAAATGATTTTATTACTTAATAAATAAAACAACAATTAAATGAAAAAGATTATTCTGAAATAATTAAATAATTATTAAATAATGTAATTAATAAATATCAATAAATAAATGTATTTATTTTGTAAAATTCCATGAAAACACAACATTTATTAATATATTTTACAATATCCTCTTTCACAGACTATTGTGTTTGATTATCTATTTTTTCATAATAAAATGTAATTCATATATTATACCATTAAATTGCACACACATTTTTTTTGTAATTTAAATGTGTGTGTGTAATATATATTAATTACAAGTACTACATCATACTGCACTGTTAACATATATATTTTAAAACATTTTAAGTACATAGTGAGATCAATGATGAAACATTCACCTTTACAAACAAAGATACTCTTATAAAATAACAGCTGTATTTTATAAGAGTTTTTATTTTTTTATAATAGTTTGGTTTACTGTTTCCTAACATCACAAACCATTCAACACAGTTAACAATATGATTACATGATAATCTACATACAATTTAAATGATAAAATATATTAATGATAATGTATATGCAATACAGTAAGTTAGTATTGCTAAAGTATAGCATTCAACTTACCTTCTCGGTTTGTCAGATTAATCGCGTTAGTTAAAAACAGCAGTCACCATAGGTAAAATCTGTTTTAAGGTAGTTCAGACAGTAAATATTTGTTGTACAAAACAAAAGTTTCTTTGATCTGACAATTCGGTAAACAAATACCTCTCCAATCATAAAACGGGTTTCCCCCCCTCCACTGCGAATGATTGACAGATGACACTGGGCTTCTTAAATTCCCCGCCACGGAAAAGACGAAACAGCGCCATGAAATCTACGCGTGGCCAAAAATATATTGCATCCGTAGTGTTAAAGGGATAGTTCACCCAAAAATGAAAATTTGATGTTTTTTCTGCTTACGCCCAAGGCATCCAAGATGTAGGTGACTTTGTTTCTTCAGTAGAACACACAGGGTTCCTGCAGGATTTTTAAGCTCAAATTTAAGACTTTTTAAGACCTTTTTTAAGACCTGCACAAATAAAATTAATACCATATGCGCGG
>JAFVLL020031137.1:0-59138 GCA_021397915.2 Tor tambroides
GAGAGCTTTTGACTGGCTGACTGACTGAATAAGTAAGTAACTTACAGGATGAATGTGTCAGGGTGTGATTCACCCATTTGCATTTTCATCTTATCAAAGTGTGTCGTCACATGTGGCGAGAGCACGATTATTTGGTTTAAATCACGTTAAGACAAAATATAAACTCAGCAGATCTCCGGGATATGCAATTCCATTTTCACATCCATTAGGGGCTGAAGGAAGAGGGAAAAAAAGAGGAATTGAGAAAATGGACCTGGCAAGTTGATACGAGGCTATTTAGAGGTGTATAGCGAGATAAGCTTCTGTATTGTAGGAGCGATGTAGGGAACATTGGGTAATCTGGTTCTTTTTTTAAAAATTTTACTCTCTGAACTTGGTGTGAATTAGTACATCCGTGAATGAGATGAGTGTGTAGGCTGTAACTGAAGAGTGCATACTGTTTTTGAAAGTGTGAACTGGTGCTGTCTTGAGGAAAAGTTTGTAACACAAAAGACTTAAGATGTCTTCATATATTCCATATCAAGAAGGCAAATATAACTAACCCTCAGATCATGCTGCTGTCTACACCCTAACAGCTTCTGATGCATTATCCTTTAGGTCCGACCTGATTAAATCACAGCATCATGTGTCGCATCACCACCCCCCACCCCCGGCAATTCTTTACGTTCAGAAAAAAGATGTGTTCTACCTCTTTAACATTTTAGCTCCTAATTAGGCTCGGGGGGAAATGTTCTTTAATGTGGTATATTACATGGTAATTACCATGTAATTATTATGTAACACACGTAGCACAAATTTCACAGGGTTTAATAGGTTTAATCTCTGCTTTATTCTCCTTGTAAGCTACACCAACAGGTCTGTATTGACGTTATGTGCATACTGCTGTTATTTTGCTTACACGTTGTACTAACTGGGCCATAAAATAAAGTGTTTTTTTTGTTTGTTTTTTTTAAAAAGCCAAGCAAAATGGTTTACCTAGATTAGTGCTGCCATATTTCAGTAAAGCCTCCAGACTGCTTTTACAGAAATTCACAAATGCTGCAAGAACTGAATGGAATTTTAAATGATTGCTCAGTGAATTAAATCAACTTGTTTTAAATGTAAATGTAAACACTGAAGACATAACATTCTGCTACTGTTTGAAATGCTTTCATGAGGCATGCAAAAATGCATTTATATTAACATAAATACATTTTTCTTGTACATTTTTTGTACACCGCGTCTTACACTGCCAGTGACTTATTAGAATGTGCATATATTGTATTGTTAAAATTACTCTTCAGCAGAACGCAAAAGATATGAATCAAGAATAAAGCCAGAGTGGCAATTTAGAAAATGGCACTGAAAATATAGTGCTGTCTGAAGAAACGGTTATCTGATCCAGATTTAGTTAGTAGATGTGGTTAATAAGGAGTGTATTTATTTTCCTTGCTCTTTCTTATTTCTTTATTTATTTTACAGTTAATTGGATGTATACTTTTTACTCTGCTTAATAGGAGGTTTGGTCTAGTTGGTTTACTGTTTTGCTTTAATCGCCTGATTCACCATTTATCTTATCTCTTAATGATTCGTCAGTTGCTTCGATTTTTCGATTATATGCAGTTCACTTCCCCATAATCTTGGCTCAGGCACAGACAGGACACGACTGTGTTTGTTGTGTGACAGCATGGTTGCAAACAAGTAAATAGCCATCTAGCAACAAACAGCCAACTAAGAGTAAAGACGTTTCTAGATGCAGAATGGTGCACCTCTCCCTGTAGTGAAACGCAGCTTAGTCACAGCAAACTAGCACAGATGTACTAAGATATTGAAGTAATTGAGAACTAGTGGCAAGTAATGTAAACCCTACCTCCCCTGGGGATTTGTAAATCAGTCTGTTTCTCCAGAGCCAAGCCTAATAAGCCTGACAGTTTAACTGGCTTCATTAAGGAACTTTGAGGGATGCCAACAGGGTTACAAATTAGACACACTAGTGTTAAAAATCTGCAGTATATAGCCTACCAGGGGCATATGGGGAGGATATGCAGGAGATGTCTAGGCCGAGAAGAGGGGATCAGAGCAGTATTTTTACTGAAGTGAACCAGATTTTACCTGGAGTGTTGTTTTTTTAAAGTTAAGATAAAGTGTGTGTTTTCTCTTACTCCAAGATCAGTCCAGTACAAGCATATTCTCCAGCACCATATATTAAACACTGTCTAATTATATAACATATGATTGAGTATGCTCATTTTCCCTGATTTCCCCTAAGCAGGGTTTTTTTCTAAACTGTAAGTGAAGATGGGAAAATGTGGAATGTGGTTGGATTGGAACAATTACAAAATGCTTTGAGTGGAAAGAGATTAGATATTAAGCTACAAGATTGATTTTGTGTTGGGCTAATTTGAGTTTCTTTTGTCAATATTATAGCTTAAGGGCCCACTGACCTAAATATTAGCAACCTGTCTCACTGGAGATATTATCACTGTATATTTGTGCTATGACAATAGTTTTATGAGAGCTTCTAGAAGCCTCACAGAGCAGCTCACGTATACATGCCAAGCCAACTAATATTCACAATTAGACAGATTCATTATACTGTCAGAAGTATGACATGAAGAAAAAAGTTCCTGCTCTGAATCCTGTCTGACTAAGCAAGTGTTTTTGCGTTTTAATTAGGCTTCCTTTCAAAGTGCCGATTGCTCTGCTTCAACTCCACCGGCCCTGATGGCCTCCAGGAGCTTCCTGAGCGTCCTCTAGGGAGACAGTACACTAGCAGGTTTTTTTTAACTAAATTTATTCCCTCCGTTAATGCTATGAGTCATCTTTGAATAACTAGTTTTGAATAACTCCTTTCTTCACTATTTCTAAGGGGAGGGTTTTTTTCATATTCAAGAGTGGCCAGTTCCAGCATATTTGTGCCTGAATGAACTGTAACAAGATTCTCTGTTGTTCAACCTTACATCTGCATGCAATTCACACCCTCGGTGCCACCAACTACTAGGGTAGTTCTCACTGTTTTTGTTAATATATTTGTTTCTCTGACTGTTGTTGCTTAACGCAACGTTGCATGGGAGAATGAGGTCATATATTTGTTCCTCCAGCTCACTTGTTAGCTTGTTTTGGGACAAACAGTTCTCAAAGAGCTGAAGCCCGATAACTATCTCAGTAATCTGCATTATGTGCATGAATTAGCATATATCAGGCAACAAACTAAATATGCATGTGGATGGATGTGTGGCTGTGTCAGTCATGTCTGTATGTGAGATTTTGTGAACTTTTGGCAGTTCTGTCTAGTTGCTGTGAAACTTATGTGGCCATTGCCAAAGTAATTTCACTTAGTGTCTCACTTCACTTATTTTAAATTAAATTGTTTGACCGGTGCCTTCCATTAAGTATGCTACGGTTATTTAGAAAAATGACTTGGGTGAAGCAATGATATTTAAGGGGAAGATGTGTTTGTTTAATCCACTTGTATGTGAATGAACTCATGCATTTTGTTTGTGGCAGTGGTTAGCGTTATCATTATCCATCTAAGTGCCAAGATTTTATGCTAGAGCTAGTTTGAACTCATAATGGTAATGCACTCTATGGAATCAGAAACAGACTGCTTTTAAGATCACTGCTTCTTAGTGCAGCTGACATAATCCTGATTCAATTCCCTGGAAATGCCAAGGAAGGATAGATGTTCTGTGTCACCTACAAGAAAAAAAGTGTCCTCCAGAGTGTGAACACCACCAAAATCCTCATGAAGAAGATGTTTTGTGGTTGCCATTATACCCAAAGATGTTATCAAACTATGCCAATTAGTGGCATTTGCTTTTTAAAATTCACTTCCATGCCTGAATTTGATTGGAATTTGAATTGAGATTGCAAACAGCAACTAGAATTGCATAGACTTAGAACACTGAATTAGAACTGAAGGAAGCAGATTTAAAATGGTCTGAAATTCTAAATATATAACCGGGACACAAAGTCAAAACTTGGCTTGACATCAAAAGTTGAAAAATATCCCACTATAGAAATCTGTACTTTACACTTCTTTATATTACCAATTTATTGTGGGGAGAAATCAAACAAAAACTTGGCTTTCTCTGAATTGTAATTCAGTAAATTTCACTTCCAGTAATTGCAAATTCCAACTCAACTTCCTTATGTGGCCAGTTGAATTCAAATTCACAATTTTGCACAACCCTCTTATTAAATGACCTCTTCTTACCTCTTATATTCTTCTCATCATCTTTGGATTGCTTTTTCTGTTGTATCTTCAACTATTTTCTCTTCCCTTACATAATATCTTTGTTCCCTTTGAGGGCATTTTGAGCTTCTCTCTTCAAGATTTACATTGTATTTTTATTTTCTGATTGTTTAGAGACTTCAAACTGTTAAATAATTCTGTAGAACAGACAAAATATATACGGCAATGAACTGAAAAAAGAAAATTCCACTTCTTAAAATTCCAGTTCAAATTCCAATTGAACTTCCTTTTGGGGTGTGGTCAATTAAATTCACATTTCCAATTGTACACAACCCTATTGCATGGGCAAGAATAATACTGTAAATTGTGTGACTTGTTGAGAAGAAGTATGCTGTAAATCAATCAGATTTATGATTTTTGTGTAAAAATGCCACACACAGAGTTTTGGGTTTTGACTAGTAGCAGTACGCAAACACACTAGGTGTTCACCACATATATTTTCTGCATGAAATGTAAAGTCTAGCTCTCTGTTGTGTTTGAAAATACCTAATTAAGCATAATTATTAAGTGATTAGATCACCTTTTAGATTAGAAGAAAAATAATCATAAAAGAAAATAAATAGGAAAGGAAATAACTCGGCAGCAGCTGAGTAAAACTTTGATACGCGGTTAGCATTGAGGTCCTGTGTGTGGGAGGGTGTGTGTGTGTTTATGTTTAAGGGTTAGTGTCTTGGTGGTGGATTTTGCCTGCAGGGTTAATTAGCATTGCAGAAGCAATGTCTGGAGGCAGTCGGCTCATCAAATCTCGCCTTTTCTCCGTCTCTCGCATCCCTTTCTTTTGTGTGTGTGTGTGTGTAATTGTGTACACTGAGAATATTGTGTATGCAGAAGAGAAACCAACAAGAAAGCATAAATGACGCTTCCACTACACAGTATGGGGGTGATGAGCACACACACAGACAAATGCCAAAGGGAGGAGGAAACCTGTTGGCCAAATAAACGTGACTGCACACACATTAATGTTATTACCCAGGCGCGCAGGTGGAAAGATGAATCAGTATGCCTGATTTCTTGTCTCATTGTTTTTCTCTTATGCACTGCTACATATTCCTCGTTCTAAATTACCTCTTCTTACCTCTTATATTCTTCTTGCCAGCTCCTGTCTATTATATCTTTGGATTCTGTTTTCTGTTGTATCTTCAACTGTTTTCGCTTCCCTTACATAATATCTGTGTTCCCTCTGAGGGCGTTTTGAGCTTCACTCTTCAAGATTTACACTGTATTTTTATTTTCGGATAGTTTAGAGTTTACAAACTGTTAAAGAATCCTTCGTGCCAAAGATTTGTTTTAGTATAGAAGCCTTTATGGTGTGTATGTTGATCAATTTGGTCGTTTGACATGATATATGTCTCAGCAGTTGGACTGTAGTCCATCCAAACTATTTTAAACAGCATTTTTCAATACTTGATTGATTGTTATGCATAGTTTTGACCTTATAATAATTATGAGAATACACATTATTTTTGCATTAAAAAAATAATTAGTTGACTGCTGGGATGATTAGATTTTTAATCTAATCTAAATAGTTTTTAATACTATCTTGTAAGCAGGCTAACCAATAGCCATATAAAATTGATACAGTATATAATAATATAATAGTAATCAATAATATATAATAATATAATTCAGTGTAAAATTAGATTAAATTATTAAAACAAATAAATTATTATAATATAACTATACACACACACACAAAATTTATTTAATTATTAATATAAGCTGTTATTTTTGAATTATTATACAGTGTAGAAACTACACTGTATAATTTAACAAATATAACATAGTTTATAATATGAATTAGTTTCTAAAACAATTTTTACTCAGAAATTGCAGAAACAACAAGTAACAAAATTGAATGTAAAATTTTGAAGTAGAAAAACTGACAGTGTTTTCTTGTAAAACATACTCAATAATCTAAAATAATATATATTACTTTAGAATCATTACTATTTGTTATTTTATTATTTTAAAATATGCACGTTAACTCTTATTTGTATGCCTAATATGTTGAGAATGCAAAACGTTTCATGTCTCGTCATATTCAGTAAGGAATTAGGTGAATCACGTAATCCATATTTTCAATTCTAAATGACAATATTTGAGAAAAAACAGTCAAGTAGTTTGTATTGCAGGATATTACTGTTGGCCGTTTAACATGTATATTGAAAAACAGTGGTTAAATATTAAATGTTTTGCTACTTTTCTCTTTCCATGTTAAAACTGATGCTGGAAATTTCCACTCTGTTTCTGTGTAAACCCTGCCCATTTTGATTTGATTGCCCATCTCAATCATTTTGACACTGATCTTAAGACAGACCAGTCTAAAATGTAACTTTTAAATCTTTTTGTCATCCCAACAACAAACAGAGCTGTCTATGGTGAATGTCTATGGTGTATTGATTATAATTTTATATAGATTTTAAAAGTAACAAGGGGGAGTTAACACTTCTGCTAATCGACCAAGTAGACAGGCTTATTTATCTCAAAATGGCAAATATTGAGTAAATATTGAGCTACAAATGAGCTTTGGGTATTTGAACATTTGTTTGCTTGTATTTTACGCTTCTTAATATCTAAGTTAAAAGTCCTGTCATTTAAAGAACAAGTGCTGACGAGCTTGACAAATGCACCCTGAGTTAAGGCATTGGCAGCTGAGCCCAGACACCCTACTGATTGTGTACTGAATGTCCGTTAAACATAAACACATTGCATCAGTGCTGCCAGTGAGACAGCCACAGACGTACACAAACATGCACGCACACATAAACACACTCATTTATACCAATAAGGATAGCTGACAGCATGCAAACATGCAGGAAATACCGTATTCCCCCATATTTCATTCTCGTGGGGGAAACGGTCATCCTGATAGCACAGAAACTCAAATGAGTGAAGCAGCGTGCTCCGGCAAAATCATTTGGGTGTTATTAAAGTATATTCAGCGGATTCTCACCTGAGCTCTAGGGATATGAAACATTCAGAGATAAGGGTTTGATTGACGGCTCGGTTGCCATGGGTGCAGAGCTACACGGGGTTTCAGTCTTGTGCAATGTGAGAGACGTGTGAAGGAGCGAATGTGTAATAACGCAGAGATCAATAGCAGGAGTCAATAGAGCTCCACTGGGCTGGATCAGAGCATCGTAGAGATACTACAGCATGCCGTCTGAAAGCGACATGCTGGGAGCACACACAGCCTGTGGCACCTACATTTAGACACCTCTGTATGAAATAATCACCAAATGTAGTTCAAGCTCACGCTGTAGTGCTGAATTAAACATGAGATCCAAAGACCCCGAAGGATCAAGGTCAGCACACACGCGCTCTCTACCGTATGCAAGCTGATATATGTACATATGCATGCTTCATTCTGCTTCATAAACATTCCCTACTACAAACTTTTGCCTTTTCCTATTCGGTCTCAAATAGCTCAGACACTCAGCCTATACGCACACGCACCCGGTGGGAGATGGGACATTGCGCTCTCAGTGGCTGTGGTGGTTTCACTCAATGAAAAATGGATGAGACTAAAATTAGATAAACTAAAATTAGACCAAGTTAATCTGCAGAATGTCCTCAAAGTAAGAGAAACCACAGGCTTCACAATCGCTGTCCGTGGAAGCGAGACGCTGATGTAGAGCAATGAGGAGACACGGCCAGATTGTTTTCCACAGCTCACCTGCAAAGTATGAGGAAACGCTCTGATCTTTACTTTGATACGCTAGAAGAGGACAGAGAAGGTTTTCTGATACATTCTCGCAACAGAAATCAGGGAGTGCTACTTGAGTGTGATCTCTGTGCGCCGCTATTGTTTGATGTCTGTACAGAGTGTTAGCTAAGGTTAAATTGGACATTCTGGCATCTTTGATTCCAAACAAGAAAAATATATGTGACCCTGGACCACAAAACCAGTCATAAGGGTTCAATTTTTTTTAAATTGAGATTGAAAATTGAAACAGAATAAATACGCTTTCCATTGATGTATGGTTTGTTAGGACAGGACAATATTTGGCCAAGATACACCTATTTGAAAATCTGGAATCTGAGGGTGCAAAAAAATCAAAATACTGAGAAAATCACCTTTAAAGTTGTCCAAATGAAGTTCTTACCAATGGATATTACTAATCAAAAATTAAGTTTTGATATATTTAGAGTAGGAAATTTACAAAACATCTTCATGGAACGTGATTTTTACTTAACATCCAAATGATTTTTGGCATAAAAGAAAATAATTTTGACCCGTACAATTTATTTTTGGCTATTGCTACAGATATACCTGTGCGACTTAAGACTGGTTTTGTGGTCCAAGGTCACATATATTTGAATCATCCATGATTAGTTCTGTTAGACAATTAAACTTGAAGCCAATCATAAAATTATGGCTGTCAATACAATAACTGTGATGAATATTTATTTATTTTATTTGTTCTATTGATTTATTATTTCAATAAATGTTATTATTGTAGTTTATTTTGTAATTAATATTTTTTTTATTAATTAACAATTTACCTTACTTCAAAACTTGCTCTGTTTTGGTGAAGGGTTTGAACAGGTTCTGTTTTTGAGAGTCATGTCGCATCTTGCACTCTCCGAAAAAAAAGGTACAAAAGCAGTCACTGGGACAGTATCCTTTTAAAAGGTACACCTTGTTACCTTATTTATCCCTAAAGGGTGCATTTAGTACCTAATGGTACATAGACTATTAGTACCTTCTGAAAGATGGCAACTTTTGTACCATTTTTTTTCTGATACTATAAGGATTTGGAATCACCAGCAGATTGTAGGCTTCCCCTACCTCCATAATCCCAATGTATTCCCTATGTGTAAGTGATGATCATTCAGCATATTTCTGAGGGGTAAAGCTCGGCCGCCTTGTCTGTGTGTTGTAGAGAGAGCGACAGATTGCTTTTGTGAGATAAAGATTTTGTGAAAGACCGTGGAGAATCTGCTCCCTGCTGCGTGACAACATATCCTCTCAAATAATGGCTTATCTCCATTCCCCAAAAGATGACTTTGTAATGATTAATTGATAAACTTTGCCTTAGAAATGCATCTCTAATCCAGACACCTTTAGTAAGAATTACATCAACGCTCATGCTCTCCCCTGCTGCTGATACTGCCATCAGATCGGCTGGGATGAATTGAATTATTAACTCATTAAAACTTAATAAACTTCTCCTGTCAGTGAGCTGCTCCCCATAACGAACCACAGGCTTAGCGCTGCCCCCTGATGTTCCACCCAGACGTGTCCTCTGTCTTCATTCTGACACTCACACTGGCAGGCGAACATTTGACGTGTTGCGTCGCGACAAACCTGATAGACTTGTGAATGAAACTGAGCACCGCCAAGGTTGAGAAATGCTTTTCTTGTACAAGCAAGGACATTTGCAGTCACACTCCTTGAAAAGCAGCGCAAATGTGGCAGCAGATTTTGTACATGTATTGATATTGATTTGAAAAGAAAGCATAGCCTGGCTCTTACTAATCAGCGTTCGAATGAGGCAACCTGTGCTTGTCATACAGGGTTTGAGTCATTTAGGCCAGTGTGAGGTGAAATAGATTTTTAAAGAATCTGCACCTCAAACTTTGTCTTGGTGATTTTCACAAGTTCCTGTATTTAAATGCATTAGGTACATTTTTAAATGTGATTTGCATTAGGTTTATACAAATAAGTAAGAAAAATTGTTGTAAAAATGCACGGTAGTCAGTAGATTATTATTGACGTAGTGGAGCCACATGTCTAAATTATACATTAGAGGGAAACTAGGCACAAGGTTTATTCCGTGCATGCAGGTCAATCTGTTGCTATATCGGTTATGAGAGCGCTCCATGGTGGCTTGCCAGTTCACTGAAAATTGTCTGCCCCATTTTTCAGCCCAAGATTATGACCATTTCTCTTTATGGTCATTTTAGAGCAATAATGGAAACAGATGCCTTTATGTTTCTATTCTATTAATAATTAATTGAGAATATGTGCATGTAACCTTTCCACAAATTATGCCCTTTGATAATTGTTTTCAAAGCAGTTACTACACTCATGTATCTTTCATAATAACGAGAAACACATCGTCTTGTGGCATGCAACAGTGTGCATCATGTCTCAGGGAGTATTTAAAATATTAAAGAAATAGCCTAAAAGTGAGAAACATATAGAGATGTATATAATCAGAGCTGCTGGATTTGTCTGGGGATGTTGTAAGATATAATTATCCATTCCAAAGCTGACTTCAGCTTTTACGATGGAGACATTCATTTTTAATTACAAGACTAAATGGCGGTAGTTTAGATGCAGGTTTAAATGATGCATTCTCATGCAAGATAGATACCTCAGAAAATGTAAAAGCTCCCTTGCTGGTGATTCTTATCTGAGAGGCTGTCTGTTCGATTTATTGTCTGAAATAAGGGGTGTAGTTCAACCCATTTCATGTTAGTAGGAAAGTCAATCAATAGATTATAATAGATATGATAGATAGACCTAAGTGTCCAGGTTAAATTGACATTATATAAAAAAAAATACACAATTAATAAAAAATCTCCTTTTGTCTTTAATATTGTTGTGCCTTTTTCTCATTTTATATTGCATGCCTATTTTATTGTCTTACAGTTAATAGTGTACTCTCCCGCATCTTCCCTAATTACCTGGTGATTTTCACATAGACATAAAACATTTAGACAGTTTAAAATGAGTCTACGTACGTAACCTAAATGACACATTTGTGATCCGAGTCTAACAGACCTGTGGAATGCCTGCCTTTTGCTTTCCTCCATTATTGATTTCAATTGGCAAAGCAGGACTTGTGCCAAGGGAGCATGGGGTTTCCATGGTTATGGCATGTTTGGAGATGTCTTTCTGAAAGCAGGTTTTGTGTGTGTGTGTGTGTGTGTGCGCGTATGAGAGACAGAGAAAGAGACGATCGATGCACCACAGGGTTCCTATCAGCTAGAATCAGGAGAGGTCTTGCACAGAGGAGGTGTTGGGAAATTGGGATGGAACAAAGGACATGATGTGCATGTATGTGCATTATAGGGGTCATTCTACAGAACACGGGCTTATTCATGTCCCTCTGGCTGTATACATACTGCATCTATAGAAATAAATGCAAACTTTTACTATCAGTTATTTTATAAACGCATCAAAAAACTAAAAATCTATTTTTTTTTTATTTTCATCTATGTACATTATAAAAGACTGTGTCACTAGGTCAATGGTTAAGGAAAAGAGAAAAATCTGGATGTTAATTGAAATCATTGTTTTGTCTCCCTCAGTAACTTGTTTTTATTAAGGAACAAAAAGTTTCTGGAATCACAAACTGAACTGTGCTCAATTTATAATATCAATACACCTAGTTTCTCTTAAAAAAATAAAGAAATAGATAAAAATAAATAAATTTGAAAACAAGCCTACACTACAGCCCATATTTTTAATTTAAAATGACCTTGTAGAATGACCGATTTTGTACAGTGACCTATAGTCTCAGAGTATATGTATGTGGCTGTTTACATTACCTTGAATGACTAACCATGCAGCTGTCATCTATATCATATTTCTCTGTCTCTGTTTTCTCTCTGTAGGTGGCCATGCTGTTCTCTCCGTTCTCTTGTGCTCTGGGGCTCTCCCTCCTGCCACTCCTCCTGTTTCAGTGCCCCGCCCACGCCTGCCCTGCCCGCTGCGAATGCTCTGTGCCCACGCGTTCTGTGTCATGCCATCGCAGGCGGTTAACGCAGGTGCCTGAAGGCATCCCTATAGAGACAAGGGCATTGGACCTCAGTAAAAACCGGCTGCGCATTGTGACGCCACAGAACTTCTCCTCGCTGCTGTTGCTGGAGGAGCTGGACCTCAGCAACAACCTGTTGTCATCTGTGGAACCTGGCAGCTTCCGCGCTCAGCCGCGGCTACGCTCGCTCCGACTGCGCAGCAATCAGCTGACTCTGCTGCCGCGTGGAGCGCTGGCTGGTCTCAGCGAGCTCACTCTGCTGGATGTCAGTCAAAACCGTCTTGTTATTCTGCTGGACTATGGTTTTGAGGAGCAGCGGAGGCTGCGGGTACTAGAGCTGAGTGATAATGAGCTAGTGTTTATCGCCCCACGGGCCTTCAGCGGCCTAGCGTCCCTGCGGTCTCTAACGTTGCAGCGATGCAACCTGAGCACAGTGCCCACACATGCTCTCGCACATCTGCACGGTCTAACCAGCCTGCGGTTGCGGGACTTGGGCATTGCGGAGCTTCAGGTGTTTAAGGGTCTACCACGACTGAAGCACCTGGAAGTGGACCGCTGGCCTTTGTTAGAAGGGTTTCCGACCTCCGCTTTGCAGGGGCTGAACCTGAGCACACTCTTCATTACCCATACCAACTTGACGTCCGTGCCAGTGGTGACGCATCTGTTGTATCTAACACATCTCAACCTATCTTACAGCCGTATACGTGTCCTGCCAGCTGGGTGGTTGCGGGGAATGGACCGGCTGGAAGTTGTACGTGTGCGACAGTCTAACCTGCTCAGTGTGGAACCTCTAGCCTTTCAAGGAGCCTCCTCACTGCGCCTTCTTGACCTTTGTTACAACCGTCTCACCACGCTCGAGAGGAGTGTTTTTCCTGCTTCTGAGGCCCTGCAGACGCTTCTGATTGGCCAGAACCCGTTAGTGTGCGACTGTCGTCTACGCTGGCTCCTGGAGAGGACTCCACCTTTGCTGTACGGTGATGTTCAACCTGAATGTAGTGCTCCTGCTCCCTTGGCTGGGAAGCCTCTTAGGGACCTGGTGGAACCTCAAATCTCTCGCTACGTTATCTGCACCAAGCCCAGGGTTGTCTCAATGGCAACTTACCCAGCACAGGCAGAAGAAGGACAGAGAGCTTGGCTATACTGCAGTGCGGATGGGGCTCCACCACCTTCTGTGTCATGGCTGACACCGCATAGGCGACACATTACCACAAAGAGTACGGGAAGAATGGTGGTCCACACCAATGGCTCGCTTGAGTTCCGCATGGCAGAGCCTCAGGATAGTGGCATGTACGTGTGCGTGGCATCGAACCCAGCGGGCAATGCCACTCTGTCCATCACTGTTGCTGTTAAAAGCTCGGGAATCAGGGACAGAGCCCTTTACGCCAACCGCAGCTTTCTGTTTGACTCCGACTACAACAGTTCCCTGATTAATGGCACGGAGGAGTACACCATCAGGGTGGTGCTGGACTTCACCACCATCCTGGTCTCCACAGCAATGGGCTGCCTCAGCTTCCTGGGTGTCGTCTTGTTCTGTTTCTTGTTGTTGTTTGCATGGAGCCGTGGCAAAGGGAAGCACAGAGGTAGCGTGGACATTCAGTACGTCCCACGAAAGCGGAAAGGCGCAAACTCAGAACTTACAGAAACAAGTGGGCCCAGACGAGTCAACATGAAGATGATCTAAACTTTTTATATGGACGAGGATTTCACAGGTTGCATGGTTGCGTATGCGCGTCTGTTGGACTTTGTGAGTCTTTGGGTATATGTGCTGCAAAAGATGCAAAGGATGTATTTAATCATGAGAGTTTACATGTGGTATCCCAATGAAAAAAAGAAAGAAAAAGAAAAACGCCAAACCATATAATGCGCGTCTTCTGCGATGCTTCGTCTGTGGAAAGCATTATTTGGACAGTGCAGACGTGATTAAGTTCAAGTTGTTGTATATATTTCATATTTGTGGGAAAGAATGGTATATTTCTATATATATACGAATATATCTATTTACAGATACATTACAATTACCTTTCAAAACGCTGCAAAAACTCAAGTTGTCTTCCCCAATAAGCAAAGTATCTACTGGAAAAAGCCTCGGCAGTGCTGTGTTGTGAAGTGTTTGGTTTTGCTCAGAATTCCTGTTCTCCTGGGACGTCCTCTTCTCAGCAGAACCTCCGGGGGAACCGGAGAGTTTCCTGCCATTTTGTTGTAAAGATGTTAAAATGCAAGAAGCCGTTTGACATGGTGGGTTCCAGGGGCTGTATTTGTGACTCAGTGGAAGTCTGTGGAACTGTGTGAAAATGTTCTTTTCTTTTCTTATGTTCTGTCAAATGCTGCTCAAATGTTTTTACATACTAAATATCTGGTTATATTTTCCAAAGAAAATAAATATAAATCGTACAGCTTGATAAGTGTTACTGTCATCTCAAATCGTATTCTTGCCCATCTCACATCTCTAAATAGATATGAACCTACACTTTGTTAGCCTTATTGCTTTTGGTGCTTTATATATATACATACATACACAACTTCATCTCTTTATGGTGGAAAGTCACCTGTTTTTGCATGCAGGATATTTCTGTTGCTAAATTTTCCAATAATATCAATTATGGGATAGATTATCACTGTGGTTGCTTAGCAACAGGCATATAAAAATGTAAAATATAAAAGCTCAGTGCTGTTGGTCAACTGAACTTTAAATTTAACTCACATATCCAGCTTCTCATGAAGAATAAATTGTTCTTGTTCTATATTTTTTTGTAAAATTTGGCATCTCACTAAATTGCAAAGGACAACTAAAAAGGACAGCTCAAGTAGTTGTGACTAAATTTCTTCAAGCAAACATATAAATAGCAAATATTCCATTATAGTATAGTAGATGTCTTGGTAGTGACCTTTTTTAGGGCTCTTAAAAGCATGAAATGGAATATATTTGTCCCTGTCTGTTTCCTTTGACGTCACAGCTCAGGATAGACACTTGAAGGGTTTGGGATTGTGCATGTACTTCTGATGTGATCAACAAATCAGTATTGTCATGATGTCATTTTCCTGCTTCTCCAGGGTAAAAAAAAAACCTGGCTCAAAAAACAGTATCCAGAACTGAGTTCCCATGGGCAAGGATGGCAGACTTCAAATTGCATACTTCCAGGTGTTCACATGCCAGGCAAGCAACTGCCACTGAAATGAATAGGAATCCTAACTAATAGCTTTCTCTGGGTATTATTGACCTCTTTGATTCAGGTGAACAAGCAGCAAAGCTGCTGAAGCTCTATTGATTTTTATTTAATACAGTTAATCTAAATTGGTCAGGCAGGAGTACTTAGAATATTCTTGGAATATTTTACATTGCTTCATGAGTTCATGTCCATTAATTTGAAACAAATTATGGGTGAAACTCACACTCATCTGTCTGTAATTATCTCTAGTACATTCATATTATATTTCTTTTGCTCTACTGAATACAAAGGACTCCACATCTTTTGCTAAGTGTTTGTTTTTAATACATGAAGGCCTAAGCTGTATTGGTTTGATTTTCTCTAGTGTCATATGTGATATGATCCATCATTCTACAATGTCTTTAAAAGTGTCATTTTTAAAATCCACATTCCAAGTCTTGATGTCAGTTGTGTTACATCTAAGCATTTAATTACCTGCTTCTTGCTGTTCAGGCTGGACCTTGTATATTGCAACTTGAAGCTATATTTATACTATATTTCTTCCTGACTCTATCTTAACTCAATTTTAAAAAGGAAAGACGGATGGCTAAAAATTGTATTTGATATAAGCACTGCACTGAATTAAATTTAGCCTATCCAAACAGATTATTATTTTAAAGTCTTTCCTCCATTTAAACTGCTTTAGATTGATCGTGTTACACAAAAGAGCAAGGACAGAGTTTTCCATCAAGACAATGTGCCTCAGGTTACTACTTTTTGTCCTTGGTGCCAAAAGTAGTCCAGCTGTATTAAAGAAACTGCAGGCCAAACCGTTAACCTCTATGTGCTACACTACCAGTACCTTAAAATTCCATGAAGGTTTGCTGGTCTTTATGAGCTTGTTTTGTTACACAATCAAAAGCATCTAAATATACCTGAACTAATCATGTCCATGTCTATGACTCACAAACTGAAACAAAAGAAGTTCCTTTTATACGAGTGTGTGAGTGTGCGTCATCATCATACAATGGTGTTCTGTGGTGAGTGCTTGACCTTGCAGTGTTCTGCCAGGACAAGTTTGGGGTGAAAATATGAGCAGGGACCACTTTTCTACGTGAATGAGTCTTCCTCAGAGACACATTAAAGTATCAGGAACTGATGCATAAAGGCTTGCTTCAAGATGGACCTGGGGAACTGCCTGCTAGCCAAAAGAAAATGCAAGAGAGAGACAAACATATTAGAAGGTCTTCAGCAGATCAGTAATCTCAAGAATAATAATTCATAAAATCAAATATTACTACAAACACTTTAATTATTCAGACATACCTTGAATTTATTATGGTAAAATGAATCCTGTCGATAACCTACAGAGTGTTCAACCTGTGGATCATAGAGTGTAAAAATGATGGTTTATTCATACCATGTCAGGAAAATGAATAATATAAGTACTCAAATTCAAATCTGAATTGGGGATAA
Source organism: Tor tambroides (assembly GCA_021397915.2). Lineage (NCBI taxonomy): Eukaryota > Metazoa > Chordata > Actinopteri > Cypriniformes > Cyprinidae > Tor > Tor tambroides. The sequence goes on from JAFVLL020031137.1 coordinate 16,569, forward strand.
TTTACCACGCGTATTTTTCACGAAGCACCACAAGTGCATCGCACACCACAGCAGTATTTCTTGTGCCGTTTTTCAGTGGTGCCGCTCCTCATGCATTTCATGCTATCCGGTTTGTTAATTTGTGACAATTGAGAATACTATCTCAAGAGCTGTATATGAGTGCTATTTATTTATAGCACTGTGTCTCTGAATCAGAGTATCCCAGACATCAAAATTTTAACAATAAACTTTAAAGATAAATCACTAACACCCTTTGTTGTTTGCTTTTGGGATCTGATAAAGCATTTGGACCTGGAAATAGTGACACTTGATGTTACATATATCAAGCATTTAACAAAAAATACAGTGCCAGGCAGTCCGATTCACAAGCATTATGAGCTGGTTGTTTTACTGAATCGTTCTGTATGACTCACAAACTCAGGGGTCTGAATCAGTCTGATGAATCCTTCACAGAATGAACTCAACAAATTCGTCAGAGCAGCTACTAAATCAACAAATGACTCACCTACTGAACTGAATCATTACTCCACTAAAGCCATTAGGCTGCTCTTACATGCTGTGCCACCAGGAAAGAAAAAACTATTATCCCTTTTTCTGTATACCTCATACTCGTGTCTTTGTTGATAATTATCCCCATTTTTATAGTTTATGGTAATGCAATGAAATTCTCAGCCTACCAAATTCAATAGTATGACAGAAAACAAAAAAGCGAGCACAAAATGAGAGAGCAAATGGGTCTTTTCCCCTCATACTTCACTATAAAATGTTTCTAGTTTGTGATTCCTGAGAGTAATTATGCCTCTCTAGTAGGGTCATAGCTTGAAAAAGTTTGGGAACCCCTGCTGTGAACAGTCTCAGTTCAGCAGTTATTTCAACGAGATTTCCTTCACCCACTCGGTTCCCAGACAAAGCTCCAGGGAGGCTGTCCCTGCAGTTAGTGTACTGTAAATCATTTCAGATAAAAAGCACCTGATAAATGACAAGTAATCAATATTTCCACAAGGTCCTGATTTTGAGGAAAAAAAATGTTCCGCCCAAAACACTTTCAGATCTTTACCCTGTGGATTAACGTCACTGGAAAATGGATGTTGGCTAATGATTACCAAGATGGGGTTCATCTCCCCCATATATTTCACTCTGACTGATGGGGAAGGAGGATGAGTTTGGACTAAAGGTTTGCCAGCAGTGCCTATCTGCCTGCCAAATAAGAAAAATAAGAAACAAAGGGGAACGACATGTCACCAGCTGAACCCCAGTCATAAATCTCAGAGCTTCTCTCATATTTTAAAGTGGCTTCAGTTACACCATCACACAACACAACCATCCCCCATGGGTTTGTTTGCCAGGTTTGTCCTTCTGTTCTGACTTTTTCGCTGCTAAAAGCCTGCTCGATTTGAGCTTCAGCTAACATGACGGTCATGTTGCGTATGCGATCTTTTCGGACCCATGGCATTAGTAGGACTTTTCTAGAAATAATAACCCATTACCCGTCTCTGTGCGGGCTGGGGCGAGCAGGAGCCATGCATCTCCACTCTTCCACACCACAGAATGATGGGATGAGGAATGGGGTGGAGGGAAATCACTCTGGCAGATGTAATGACTCTGTAAGGAGCAGACATGACAACTGCTAATCAGCGCAGCGAGCCCTAATCAGCGAAGAGAGCATGTGAGCGCGAGGGTTACGTTTAGAAACGCACACACATGCACACAAACTCATCAAGACTCGCTCATAATCAGCTTCTCATCACGCTAATACCGAAGCCGCACACTCATCCGTACTGAGCTGCAAATAATTTGTTGCTATATTTCCAACACATTATGTAGCCAAGCAAATCAAGCAGAAGGCAACAGCTCTAACAAAAGCCTGCACAAATGATTTTCTTCCTGTGCTGTCTTGTAACCTGGCCTTTGGATGCATGGATACGGTTGCTAGGCACCGCCTAAAAGTGTTGCTAACGCTGCTTCTCACTATTGTTGCCATGGTAACCTGAAATGCCTCCGTCTCTCTCTCCTCTCCCTGCCATCACAATAAGTCAACGAGGTTTGTGGCATTGTAATGGAAATCTTAGAGCACAATATATATTGTCCAAAAATAGTGGTTCGAGGTGGTGAGGGTCAAGTGGTGTATTTAACCACAAAATTGAGATCAGTGGAACAGTTCAGCAAGGCCCGATGGTGTGTATTACAAACTGAGAGGCAGAAGGATGATGTGCCATTCAGGAGGTTAAGAGTGAGGACCATACTGCAGCTGACCAAGAGTGACCACAAGAGACATTTCATCAGTACTTCTGGGAATTAAACTCTGAGGTGATTTCACTCATTCAGTTTCATATCTTTACAACCTAATGTTCACCTCCTTACTGACCCATGAAAATAAATGGATACGTTCTACATCTATCACACTACCCTTATGAAAATTAAGCATGGTTTTACTACAAAAAAACAAAAACAAAACATGGTTCTATCCACCTTATTCCTCAACGCAGAAGTAAGCCTATGGGCGAGACTTCCGGTCCATTAGCTGCTATAGGGAAAAGAATAACAACGTGCAGTAAACACTAAAACTGTTTGCATTACAAACCATTGTGTTCAAATTAAGATATGTTTAAGTAACATGGTAAGACACACCAATTTGCAATAACAAGCAGCAAAACGAGCTTTTTTGCAGTTAAAAATAAATTGGACGTGAAAGAGACCGGAAGCGAGACCCATAAAATTTACAATTGGCTGCGACCACTCTTATGGGAAAAATAAGGTGGATAATTTTTATTATTATTATTATTATAAGGTGGATAGTTAAACCGTGGTAATCACAAATTAACCATGGTTTTGCTACACTAACCATAGTTTAACCATATTTGTAGTAAAACTGTGGTTATACAAATGGTAGTCAATACACCAAAATACCATGGTTACTACACTTTTACTATAATAAAGCCATGATTCATTTTCGTAAGGGTATATTTTTTCATACAGTACATTAAGCAACTTTTTGGTCTCAAAATAAACTTAGTTTATTCTGCTGTTCTAGTAGCATACCACTGTACAATGATGGTGTAATGTAATACTAAAGGATTATTGTATTTATGTACCGGTTGAAAAATGTCTTTACCTGCAGTGAGTCATTCACAAGCTGCTCTTGCAGATGTTTAACTTAATAAAGACGTTTGTCGCTGGCAAACGATACAAGGCAATTTCAGGTTTGTTTCAGTGAATTGTAGGTGAAAATCCTCTTCATCTAATGTTCTTTTAGCTCTCCGTCTTGTTATAAAATAAAAAGTGCTCCAAACGATTCAGTCCGTTGGTGAACTCTAGATTGATTCAGATTAAATGGCGGATTTATTCAGACTAAATGCCGAATCGATTTAGACTGTTTTGCGATTGCGAACCTGCTCCACTGACGCTGAATTTGGAAACGCACACTAGCATACTATTACATTTACTATTTCTGCCATATAAATATATGGTAAAAACAGTGAGAATAGTATGCTAGTGTCCAGAATTCTGATTCTTTGAAAAGAATCTAAAGATTCATTCGCGAATTGGGTTTATTGTTCTGACTGGCAGCCGACAGAAAATATGGACACGTGAGAAATTATCCTCAGGTCGTTAATTTCTCATGTCAGACAAGTATTTATCAGGAGCAATTAAGTGGGACACACCAAAAATGTCTTTTTTGCAGTCACGTCCCTGTAGTATAGTGTATATTAAATAACACATTGAAGCAGCTATGAAACCCCATTTAGGTAGTGTCAGGGCATGGTAAACAAAAAAATCAATTTAATATAATTGCAAGTAGTCTGCAACACAGTTCGATACTATAATAGAATAGCGATTTCTACCTCAATACAGCTCACAGTTTAAAGTGATGGTTTGACAAAACGACTCGTGATGTAATTGAATTTCTCCCCGGTCTCTGGTAATCAAATAACTCCTTCAGCCGCCAGAGGGCGCTGTTGTGCACTGCGCTTCAGCAACACGCTTCTTCGCAGCCTTCAGCCTAATGACAGCAGGAAACCAGGAAAAGGGTGGACGAATGTGTTGTTGTTTTGAGACAAAACAGGTAGGATTCTGTATGTGTAACATACTGGCAACAAAAAACTGATTTACCACGACTATTCAAGCTAATGCAGACGTGTTTTATACATGAATGTTGCGGTGTAGTGATTAGCTCGATGTATGTCATGTACAGATACATGAAGCTCTGTAAAGGCTCTAGCTCCAGTGATATATTCTGAAATCGAAAAGCTCTTGCTTTTTTTTTTAAAGAAAATGAATTAGAAATCAACAACGCAATTTTATAACGTTATGTTGTCCTGGCTTACATGTCATGCTACTGTTTTCACTTTCTAGTCCACTCCACTGTATTTTCTCTGTTCCTCTTCAACAGATTGCATGGGTGCAGTGTAACAGCAGAAGGATGTTGCAATCTGTTTGTCACCACTGACTTCTGCATTGTGAGACTGACAATAGAGTGACTGTAGGTCTGTGTGAGTGGCCGTCATGTCTGCAGCCTGTCCCCCGCAGTCTCCTGGTGTGGCTAAGACTGAAGTGCTGGTAGAGGACTGGTGTCCCGTGCTGGCTGCAACCTTCGCTTACTGGGACAACATCCTGGGACCTCGTGTACAGCACATCTGGGCCCCCAAAGGTCAGGGGTTATCGCTGCTCAGTGATGGAGAGGTCACGTTTCTGGCCAATCACACGCTGAACGGCGAGATTTTACGAAGTGCAGAGAGTGGCGCAGTGGACGTGAAGTTCTTCGTCTTGGCAGAAAAGGGAGTCATCATAGTCTCACTGATTTTTGACGGAGAACTCAAGGGTGATAAGAACACTTGCGCGCTGTCGCTCATCCTGCCGCAGTCAGAGCTAAGCTTTTACCTGCCACTGCACAGTGTGTGTGTGGAGAGACTCAAACACATCATCCGCAAGGGACGCATCTGCATGCAGAAGGTCTTTGCTCAGAGTTGTGCATCTTCCACTTGTAATCCAGCTGTTGTTTGTTAGTTTTTGTAATGTATGTGTTGTGTGTGTTTTATCTTGTAGGGTTACAACATAATCTCTGTGTTGTCATCTGAGATTGTTCCCATAATGGAGCTTCTTACTTCCATGAAGAAACACAGTGTACCAGAGGAAGTAGATGTGAGTAGATTTTGACATTTTTGAGGGCCAGGGGTCTTTGGACACTTTTTGTTCACAGTGGGAATTTAGAGTAGATAGGAAATGATGAGGAGAGAGAAGGAGTTTTGGATGTGAGCCAGACTCAAACTTGCTTCTGCCATATTTACAATGAAATGAACTAAATTAAATAGAATAATACAGATGAAAGAAAACAGTATTATTACAACCATTCTAAAAAAATATAACAGTACTAACACAATAAATAAAGTAAAATAGTACTAATATAAGAGTTCCAAAAAATAACAGTGCTAATGAAATAAATAAAACAAAACAGTACTAAAGCAATAATTAATAATAAGTAGTGCTGTCAAACGATTAATCGCAATTAATCGCATCCAAAATAGAAGTTTTTGTTTACATAATATGTGTACTGTGATTCTTTATTATGTATATATAAATACACACACATACAGTATATATTTTGAAAATATTTACATGTATATACATTTGTATATTTATATTATATATTATATATGAATATATTTAATATATAAACATAACACATTTTTCTTAAATATATACATGCATGTGCTTGTGTTTGTATATACATAATAAATATACACAGTACACACTTATTAATTATGTAAACAAAAACTTTTATTTTGGATGCGATTAATCGCGATTAATCGTTTGACAGCACTAATAATAAGACAAACTAATAATACAATAATACAATAAATAAGAGCAGATGTCCTCTTGATCATAATTTTTGTTTGGCATTTTTCTGCATGTTGGTTAAACCACATGACTATTAAACAGTGAGCAGAACTGAAATAATAGTAAAGATTATGCCAAACTAATCATGTTATTCAAGAGTTTAATGGAATTAATATTTGTTTCTTCATTATAAAATCAGGACAGTTTCACACTAACATTTTTGTGCCCCCCGAAATTATCACAATTTTAATTCAGAAAAAATAAAATCATGCATCACAGCAATATTAATAGATCCAGTCATTGACCCATTAATGAATATTGTAAATACTTATAAATGTATTATTTATTAAATCTGATGTACTATATTATTTCTAATTTATAAAAACCATTGTACAAACAAAATGGTGGTTGTTCCTGAGGGTGTATCTTGTTCCTAATATGTATCTTGCTGGAACAGATCCTTACTCTGTGATAATTACATTAGATCTTTTTCTGACAATTTTAAAATATAAATTGTTATGAATGTCTTTCTCACTCTCACTGAAGGACATAAAGAAATACTTTTCTTCGTTACAGCTAAAGGACACTGTGCTCAATGATGATGATATTGGAGACAGCTGTCATGAAGACTTTTTACACAAGTAAGACATATTGCATCTTTAGTAGAAGTCAATGATCTGAATTGAGTTGCTTGCTTTCATTGTTTAGGTTGTGATGTTTGTCATCCTTCTCTATCATAGGGCTATCAGCTCTCATCTTCAGACTTGCGGCTGTTCCATGGTGGTTGGCAGCAATCCTGAGAAAGTCAATAAGGTGCACATTCCCACATGTACATTCTCAACATTCATATCTGAGTATGAAAGTCGAACAATGATGTTTCCTTTTGTAGATCGTGCTCACGCTGTGCCTCTTCCTCACTCCTGCGGAGAGAAAGTGCTCTCGACTGTGTCACCCCGATGGCTCTTTTAAATATGACACCGGCCTTTTTGTTCAAGGCCTCCTTAAGGTATCCACAGTGGCCCTCCATGGGAAACTCATAACTACTGCCCATTTGCACAGGATGTCCAGTACTAAATTACTTGGTCCATAACCATTAAAGACCCCTGGTGGCTTTGCTGTATGGTAGTGTTATGAAGGTCCCTCTCTTCTCTTTCCCAGGACTCCACAGGCAGCTTTGTGTTGCCCTACCGGCAGGTGCTCTACTCCCCGTACCCCACCACCCACATCGACGTGGACATTAACACGGTCAAGCAGATGCCACCCTGCCATGAGCACACGTATCATCAGCGGCGCTACATGCGTGCTGAGCTCAGTGCCCTCTGGAAGGCCGCCAGCGAGGATGACATCAGTTCTGACAACCTCATCAATGCCCAGGACTTCTACACCCCAGACTTGTATGACCTTTGACTTCTACATACCTTCTTAGTCTGGAAACTGTAATTCATGATTGGCTGATTCTTACTGTCAGGATTACAAGATCTCATGGTCTTTGATTCAAATACACAGAATTTATTAAATATATATTTAAGGGATAATGTACAGTGAGTTGGTTATTGTTGTAGAGTGAAGGGATCTTGTTTCGTCCCGAAGGTTTATTTATTTTTGCATTAATGTTGACTGCTGGTGATTAATGTCCCACTGACTCTACATTATCCTGCTTATTATACGACTACTTATCAAATTTATAAAGAGATTAAATATGAGAAGAAAGAGATCGCGGAGAGATACAAGATGTATCAACTAGCTCAGTGTTTGGCGAAGGATAGCTTAGTGGTCATTATAAAAAATATAAGTTGTTTTGTGATCCAAAAATCAAATAAATGTTAATTGATCTTAGGACCTGTTAAAATGTATGGAAATGCTTTATAATAAGGTTCACAAATTAGGTATTGCATTAGGGATCATAAACTAACAATGAGCTAACATTATTAATCTAGGTTAATCTTAATTTATTCAGTAATATGCTGTTATTTGTTTTTAATTCATGTTCTTTCCTAATATACACTACCGTTCAAAAGCTTGGGTTCAGTAACTATTTTTTGAAAAAAAAAAAAAAAAAAATTATTTAGCAAGGATGGTTTAAAATGAATCAAGAATGACAGTAAATACATTAAGTAATCCTGAAAAAAATTTTTTTTTGGTTTTCACAAATATATTAAGCTGCATAACAGTTTCAACATTGATAATAATGAGAAATATTTCTTGAGCAGAAAATCAGCATATTAAAATGATTTCTGAAGCATCATGTGACACTGAAGACTGCAGTAATGATGCTGAAAATTTAGCTTTGCCATCACAGGAATAAATAATATTTAAAAATATATTGAAATAGAAAAGTTATTTTAAATTGTAATATTTCACAATCTTGCTGTGTTTACTGTACTTTTATCAAATAAATCCAGCCTTTGTGAGCATAAGAGACTTCTTTCTAAAGCTTTTAAACATTGCTGACAACAAACATTTGAATGGTTGTGTATACATGTTAATTCATACAACTACAGTATGTATAATTTAACATTGAGATTAGGTAATGTTGTAAAATTATTATTATTCAGTGTTACTATTGCTTACTAAAACTAGTGTTAATGTAAATGCTAATGTAAATGTATTTTGAGCTGATTTCTCTGTGTGAAGACATTATATTTGAGATGCTTGTGTATATGGATGTGTGTCCTTGAAATTGTGAATATTCTCCACTCTCTGTTAATGTCATGGTTCAGGGCTGTGGCTAGCATAGAGCTGCATCATTGATTTGTTTTCAAGGACTGTCAGTGACTGTTTGACCGAGAATTTTTCCATTAAAAGTTCACAGAGTTGCTGAGAGGTGAAACAGAGACATTTTACATCACATTTGAGGGCACTCACCATATCATTCGCTCGATACGCTGTGTACACATACAAAAACAATGTAATCAGCGTAACATGTCAAGTAGTCAACTTCTGAATCTTTTTTAGAGAATTAAAAGCAGCTCTTAAAGTTTCTCGAGGATATGAGAGGTTTCTTTACCTTCTGAATCACTAACTAACCTTTATGGCTTTTACTAGGAATATATTTCAAGACGTGATGCACAAAGACACACTTGTGAAGTCCTTCATAGATGAGGTAAGTCTGCGTGACTCCCTTTTGATTCCCTTTTTTATCTGAGCTTTATAATAACATCCTCCGCTTTGGCCTTGAATACATGTATGTGTTTGCATCTTTGTCGATCTCTAGGTGTTTCTTTTGAAACCAGGTCTGTCTCTGCGGAGTGTGTATTTGTCCCACTTCCTTCTCTTGCTGCACAGGAAGGCCCTGACACTGCTCAGATATATTGAGGATGAGACGTAAGTACAGCAGCTTTGAGCTCACAAATTCTACAGACACTACACAGTGTAATTTATTGGACATATTTTAACCAGATATTAAGTATCATGTGCTTACTGTAGGTAATTAATGCACACATATGGAGTGCTCATTTTTTGTACAGTTTTTATCATGTAAAGGTTCAGAAGTTTGGAGTTGGTAGGATTTTTAAAAGTTTTTGAAAGAAGTCTCTTTTGCTCTCCAAGACTGCATTTATTTGATCAAAAATACAGTAATGTGAATTATTACTTCAATTTGAAGTAGCTGTTTTTTTTATTTTAATATATTATAAAATGTAATTTAATCCTGTGATGGCAACGCTGAATTTTCAGCATCATTACTCCAGTCTTCAGTGTCACATGATCCTTCAGAAATGTGCTGATTTGGTGGTCAATAAACATTTATAATTATTATCAGTGTTGAAAACAGTTGTGTGCTGCTTAATGTATTTGTGGTACATTTAAATTTTGATACATTTTTTCAGGATTCTTTGATGATTATTAGAAAGTAATTTATTTGAAATAGAAGTCTTTTGTAATATGATTGGTGTCTTTACTGACACTTTTGATCAGTTGAATGCATCCTTGCTGAATAAAGTTATTTTAGAAAAAAAGGCACATTTTTGAATAGTAGTGTAAACAAAAAATGTTAGCATGATTCAAAAATTTTTTTTTTAATTTATTTATTTTTTTATTTCATAGAAGTAATTAATATTGCAATGAAATTTTATCGATAAATAGCAAATGATTTAATATAATATTTAGCTGTTTTATCTGCTCTGCATTGCTTATTTCACTCTAAGCAATAAAAGTTCTCCCTTTTAAAATCAAATTAAATTTAAATTAATTTGAAAAAGCTCTCCTTTTTAAAATTAAAATTGAATTTTAATTAATTAAAAAAGTCTCCTTTTTATAGTTAAACTTGATAAAAATGAATTCCAACATGCCTTCAACATACCTGGCTGTATTTTTAGGTTGCAGTAATGTTGTTTATTTTATGGTAGACTCATTATTTATTATTAATTATAGGCAGAAGGGCAAAAAACCTTTCAGATCTCTACGCAACTTGAAAACTGATTTGGACTTAACGGTGGAGGGTGACTTGAATATCATCATGGCGATGGCGGAGAAGCTGCGGGCAGGCCTTCACTCCTTTGTTTTTGGGAAGTCTTTCCTTACCAGTGTGCAGGAACGTGACCTCCTCATTAACTTCTGACCTCTGAACCCTGTGGTCATCACACCACAGGACACTTAGGGTACTCTTGCATCCTGATGTTTATTATAGTATATTTATATGCGCTTTTTGTTTACAGCCTTCTGAAAAACACCTGCTGCTGAAATGTCAACTGATTCACTTGTGTTTTAAAATAATGATAACCTGCTTAGTGATGCTGATAAATTCTTATTTGTGTGAAGAAGATTTGGTGCGTATGAGATTCTTGAATGGCCGTATGAGACACTTGTACAAACAATTGGATCTCACGCTTAATGGCTTTTTGGTTAACGGCTAACTAACATTTACTTTCATTCATTACACAATAAATTGATGATGTGTAACATGGCAAGGAACAAAGTTGAAGTCATTTTAATCCCACTCTAGGTTTGTCTTCCATGGACATGATTTTCCTCTCATTTAAATTGGAACACCATAAAGTAAATTAAAATATGGTTTAAGTAACCTTTACTCTGTAATAACATTCCCTGTCCTTTTATCTATGATTGTCTGTAGACTTTACAGATGACAGATCTGTTATTTTGCAGAACCCCATTTACTGGGAGACTTTTCTTTGTTCCTTTGCTCGAGTCTAACAAACTAAACTAATGGTTAATTAAATGGCTCATACTTTTGCTTCTGGCTTGGGGCATGAATATAGGAAAGCTGCTGGAAATGTGGGAAAAGCGAAGTGCAACTTGACTCACACAAGGCCAAATCTCTGGTGTACAATGTGCAAGGAAGTCAGCAAATAACAGGAAGGGCCCCATAGACATCTTGTTTTCATTTTGAAGTGTTCTTCCACAAATGTTACTCCACTGCTGTGTATGTTAAATATCAAACAGACATTACATTAATGGTAGACTCCTAATGTTTATTCAAGGAGTTCTGAATATTTTGGACTATTTATGAAATCATAATCGGAAGTTTATTTTAAACTGTGACACGTGTATTGATATATTTCAAGTTGTAAATGTGTTTTGTCTTAATAAAGTGTGCCTTTTGTTTGTGAAACATGACTTATTTGATTGTACCTGTTAAAATCCTTTTCCTATTTACTGTTCTAAGTAAAGAAAAAATAGTTTTTGAGAATTATATGGGAATATGGTTTGATGAAACAACAGTACACTATTTCTGTAGTCATGAAGAGTTGGGACAGAGCAGAGAAGCAAGTAGCCCATCTCATGAGAAAGAACAAACTATTATCGATCTCTAATCTGATTTTATTTGCAGTACAGTGGCAGAGGAGGTTGAAATCAGTTCTGTCAACCACTTTTGACAATTTAAAGGCTTAAATCTACTAATATATTTCCACATTTTAATTTTCAGTAAAATATTTTCCAGCATTGACATCCAGCACTGCTCAATGTTTATATATATATATATATATATATATATGTATATATACACACACACACACACACACTACAATAAATAAATAGTAAATTGAATGCGTTAAGCACATCTTATATTTTTAGATAATCCCATATTTATTTGCAACGTACCACAGACAAAAATTACCTGAAAAAATTCAATTATATTACTGTTTTTGAAGACCACATTAAATAATTATTTTTTCATTCAATTTGTTAAAATAATTAATTTCTGTATCACTTTCAGCGTTTTCTTTCCCCCCTCCTTGACAGTTCATTAATCTACTGATTCGCGTCTTGCGTTCAACCTGACACAAATAACGTGATTTTTATTGGCTGCACTCCATGTCATTCACGCCAAGGTTCTATGACCTCGCTCATTGATTGGCTCTGTCGTCCACAACAGATCTGTGATTGGTTAAACCTGGCACATGACCACAAAACAGGAAGCACAAGCGTTGTCCATGTAAATACTCCGGAAAAGAACTAGTTTGAGAAATGGGTGCTGTCGCCTGAGAGGAGTATGAGAGAACAGCTCTAAGGATCATGGCAACGTGAAATGTAATTCCACACTCTACAAGGCGAGGTGGGTACGCTTCCTGTTCCCAAACAGGTCGTCTGTTACAGGCTGCGGCCTACGATAGCCGAGATTGTCTGGATTTGATCCTGGATCACCTGCTGAGCCCAAGCGCTGCTGTCATACACACAGCCATCTGTTCGTTGCATTAAATAAGATCATATTTCCAAGTACTAATGTTCAGTGATATCTGGTCTTGCTGTTTACAATCATCACAAGGTTGTGCTTGACATGGCAAAAGCGAATGCGTAATTAATACTTTCTATCAAATTCATCATCATCATCATCGTGTGGCTTGTTTTGTGAGGGTTATCCCGTCATATTTGTACCTTTTAATCTGGGTGAACTGTACACATTCGAGTTTCATTATTCTACAGTTTATCATTCAGAAACGCTTTGGTGCCTGTAGGATGTAGTCGTACAATGGTCCAGTTGTTACACATAGAAATAATGAGCTCTATTATTGTGTAACATGCCTCACCTTTTGCCGAAGCCGTTTATGGGACAGAATGCGTTGTATAAGATGTAGTTCCTTTATTTGGAATCGTGTTTTGGTAGAATTAAAGCACAGTTTCGTATTTCCTTATGTTTGATAGAGCAGCACTAGCTGTCATATGTCACAGTGAGCTGCTGTGATCCTGTCATGTTAATGCACTGGATAACCGAGTAATTAGACTCAGCTGACACTGGATTCTAGAGTTGCACAGGTGTTAATATCTCTGTTTCAGTTCATTTTGACTCTCACATTAATAGTTCTCTGCCAATTATTTTAAATTGTTGACTTGGAATATGATACCCAGTATCTTTTGTGTAAATAGGTACAGGGTTACAAATCTTTGCTCAGGCACATTTGTGTGACGTGCTGAACAGTACATTTATTTTCTTATTTGATAATTGTTTTCTGTCATGGTCCCGATCAGTTTATTTTGCTGTAATGACCTGCTAACTATACATTATCATGTTTATTATGTAGTTAATTACTAAATGAAGTACATGGACATAAATATTGATTTTGTTATGGTGTACAGACTAACACACATAGCTAAGTAGGAAACATGCTGTAATTGCCCATGTAATAACTAGTCCAGATGCAGTACTTGATTTATTTGAATGCTTTGTTTTTGTGTAACTTCTTTTTAGCATTATTAGTTCAGAGCAGAACATGCCACAACTGATCTGAGGAATTCTGCTGAACATTACTGCACTATTTGTTATCAAGTGTTCACATCAAACTAAAAGAATGCAAACCTGAGCGAATTATATTTTGCTTAAAGGGTACATAACACACAGTTTCACCCAATCTCATGTTAATCTTGAATACCTATAGAGTAGTACTGCATTCTTCATATCTCCAAAAATCTTTAGTTTTAACATATTTATAAAAGAAATATACAGCTTTACGGTTCTTTCCGAAAAAAGCCGAGCTCCTGGAGGCGTGCCGTGTGGGCGGAGCTAAAGAGTGACGAGCACTTGCACAGACATTTGATGCCGTTTCACATACCATCTGCAGTTCTGAATCATGACTGGGATAATTTGTCGCTGGGACTGCTCCATCTTTCAGTATCAAAGGCGTCGAACTGGGCCTTGCTTATAAAATGTTCGTCAACAAACACACTTGAGAAACTCCGTTGCTGCCCCGGAAAAAAAAACTGCATCCGCTGTTTACATAACGCTGAACAAGGTTATCTTTCCCTTACAACCAAAAACACACTTCTTTAGAGACATTCTTCCCGAGCGAGTCCCGTGCAGTGATGAAGCGCGTTGATGGGCTCACTCTTGCTCTCGCTCTCGCTCTCGCTCTCGCTCTGGGGTGCGTTTCCCAAAAGCATCGTTAGCTAACTATGGTGGTAAGTCCCATTAAACTCTATTGGTAACGAAGTAACTTGCGACCATAGTTGCTTTTGGGAAACGCACCCCTGGTCGATATGTGCGCGGGCGCGTGCTTCCGGGAGAAATGCCCATATAAGGAGTTGCACCGTCGTTTACGTCAGCAAGAGCCACAATCGAAAAAAACTCTCAGAAACTTGTACTAACCCGGAAGTAAGGTTTTTGTTACAGAAATACGTCCAAATAATTTTTTAAAACTTTGTCCATGCTTAGCATGAGAATCCAACTCTTTAACAGTGTAAACAACTCTGAATGCATGAAACAGCATTGTACCCCCCTTTAAACATTAGTTTGGCGGATATGTTTATAACCATGACACTACTGCAGATAAAAAAAATAAATAAAAATGTTTGACCCACTTTCTATCAAGTGTCTTTAACTGCTTAGATTTAATAATAATAATAATAATAATAATTCATTACATTTATATAGCGCTTTTCAAGGCACTCAAAGCGCTTTACATACAAGGGAGGGGGGGATCTCCTCAACCACCACCAGTGTGCAGCATCCACCTGGATGATGCGACGGCAGCCATAGTGCGCCAGAACGCCCACCACACACCAGCTTACTGGTGGAGAGGAGACAGAGTGATGAAGCCAATCAGTGTATGGGGATGATTAGGAGGCCATGATGGTCAGAGGCCAATGGGCAAATTTGGCCAGGATGCCGGGGTAACACCCCTACTCTTTTTCGAAGGACATCCTGGGATTTTTAATGACCACAGAGAGTCAGGACCTCAGTTTAACGTCTCATCCGAAAGACGGTGCTTTTTTACAGTATAGTGTCCCCGTCACTATACTGGGGCGTTAGGACCCACACAGACCACAGGGTGAGCACCCCCTGCTGGCCTCACTAACACCTCTTCCAGCAGCAACCTAGTTTTCCCAGGAGGTCTCCCATCCAGGTACTGACCAGCTCAACCCTGCTTAGCTTCAGTGGGTGACCAGTCTTGGGCTGCAGGGTGATATGGCTGCTGGCCATGAGTAATGAGTAGATACAATGTACTTATTGTGTATGCAAATGTTTTTTATCTTGTACTATTATTTAAAAATATAATACCTGCATGTAGTTACATATGTAATTAAGTTCTATAGCTACGTCTATAATTACACTGCTGACCCTACTTCTTAAACCTAACCATACCACCAAACCTGTACCTAAACCTAACCGTCTTCCACCTTAATAGCATCAAAAGTGTTTGCAATACAACAAGGACACAATAAGTACATTGTATCTAACAATTAATTTTTAATTTTAAGTGAATTTTTTAAGTACATAGTAGTTAAAAACACATAATATAAAGTGGGACCCAAAAAGTAAAAGGTGTAGAAAGTCCACCAGACTTTCTGTTGTTACTCTGGCTGTGTGTAGCACCTACAGCTCTGCATATCCTTTAGAAGGAAGTAGGGCTGTCACTAACGATTATTTTGGTAATCGAGTAATCTGTCGATTATTCTGACGATTAATCGAGTAATCTGATAATTATAGTTAATTTTTTTTTGAAGTAATAAAAATAGACCTAAGTGAACAATAGCTTTTAAAATGACTTAAAATACATACATAATAGCAATGAGGCAAAAATAGTTTAAATAAAGTATCAAAAGCAAGTAATCACGTTTTATTTAACAAAACTGTTAAAATACATAATGTATTATAAACAATAGAGCTATTGTAATTACGCAGTATAACAAATACCAGCAGAGGGCGCCAACGGCCTGACGATTGTTTTTACACTTTACTGTGCGATCTAATCCTTGTTTAGTATTGACTCAACAACATCTAATTCAAATGCCCACTTAATCTTTACTACTTGGCCATTTCTTTATGATAGAAATGCTATATCCACTGTAATTTCTTGAATATGTGGACATCAAAACGTGTAAACGAGTGAGGGTTTAAACTTTATTTTGAAATCGCGATGAACAGTTAACATATTGAGAAAGATATTGATGTATTCTCCTGTGTTTGCATAGGTTTATAAATGATTTACCTTACAAATCTGATGAAATAGCGCACGTTGCATTCCCAGATGAATGTTATAATAAACCCAAACTCACAACAATATGCAGAGATGAAATTTCAGACGCTCCACACATGTAAAAGATAACAGTTCGTGGAGCAGCATTTACTGTGAACGAGCCGCTCTGACACGCACTTACGTAACCTACACCCATGTAAATAATTAAAGCGCATAAACCTGCATCGCATATATTTATTGAATGAAATAGTAGCGTTTGTGAATTCCTAATAGTTTTATGCCTTATTTTGACTTTTAAATAGGTTTAATATGTGGAATGCGTCACTTCCGGTATTTTGCCGATTACTCGACACGGGCAAAATGCAATCGAGGATTTTTTTTTAAATTCGAATACTCGAATAGAATCGAGGAATCGGTCCAGCCCTAGATGGAAGTTGATAAGGGTTGTTTTTAACAAGGTCTATGATAATTCTTAACAGATTGTGTGAGATTGTGTGTTAATGCTGTCTTGATGTAATGCAAGCTTGGTGAAAAGGCTTTTACTGGAGGGGGGGTTAAGTTAAATTATATTGACTCAACCACAAATCTGCAGCTCATAGCAAAACACAGTGGCTCACACACTATAAAAATAACTTGGGGAAAAAAAAGGCAACCAGCTTTTCCTAACTTCAGTAATTTTTTGCCTTCTAATTTTTGAGAGGTAGACTGGGTGTTCATTCAAATGACCATTTTAAGTTAAATTAACTTTCCTCAGAAACTGCATAAGAATAGTCATTCCTGAAAGTTAAATAGAGGGGTGAATGCACTATTAGTCTAACTTTAAGAAAATAGTTTCCACAACTGTGTGGCATTGATGCCCAGTGAACTCATAACTGCTAAGCAATTGTTGGTTGAGTGGAATAAAGAACTGAAAACATAAAATTCTCATAGTAGATATTTTATCCTATAATTCTATCAAAAATTAGTTTTCCTCATGTTTTGACCAAACATACAAAATTAAATGATTCAAGTGCAAGGGATTATGTGTATCAGCCTGTCAGTTCTACCTGCACCTTCAAACTTTAGCATTACAGATTCAGACTATTTAATACTTCAAGTTGTTCATACGAAATTACCTAGAAATGGTCTATTTAAATGTTTTGGTAATCTCAGCATTTTCATCAATAAATAGTTCAGTCAACCTTTAAAATAGAGTGTCTGACAAAATGGTTGCATTTTTAAAATTGCATGTAAAGAGGGTATTTACACAGAAAATGTTATATAAATTTTATGCTGTTATAACTGTCTACCCTAAATTTTTACTATTTTAGTTCAAAAGCTTTATATGTGGAATTTTAATAATTTAATAATGAAAAGATGACTGATATGGCAATGTTGATAAAGTTCTGGTAGTAGCTACATCAGTTGTTGCTTAAGTACTTGCACAACTTTTTCTGAAGAGCTGAGGAAAGGGAAGCGGATGTTTCTGTTTTAGATTTATACTCTGAACACTGGAAGACTGCTCTTTTTGTTCAATAGCAGACTTTGTCTAGCTTTAAATCACTCAGACTTTACCAAGGGATAGACTAGAGTCAACCTCAATACTAATTCAAACGGATTCTTCTCCTCTTGTGTAAGCTTTAAGAGTAGGCTGAGATGAAGGATGTGTCTTGACTTGAAGAAGCGTCAACTGACCTGGTAATGTTCAGTTGTAGATGATATGCTGATTTTATCATGGAATCACAGATAAGTCACTATAGAATCTCATTATTTTTGAACATGTCGCTTCTGTCACATGATGGGTTGACATCATTATGTTTGGTTGTGTCTCATTGTATCTTTTCATTTGAAAATGATGTCATACTGAGAGCTTTCTGGACAAACCTGTCACGCTAGAATAAAAAGCATTATCGAAAGCAATATATTGTCACACAGATGGATTCAGGCCAAGTGTTAGAAGTGTTGCATGCAAATAATATGGTACAAGAATCATATGCTGAGCACTGTGCCTGTGACTGCTTTCTTAATTGCCTGGATGAGCTGTTTTACATTCATGCATTTGGCAGACTGATTTTCTGCAGTATTTAGTGGTGTTGGACTTTGTAAAGTGAATTTTTCTCTGATAAATGATCTAAATAGTCAGTGTGACACAGTAGTTTGTGGGTATGTGCTGAAGAAAGAGTGTGTGAATAAGTGTTTACAGCTGAAAGGAAACAGCTTATGTTGCTTAAGTGGTTCTGTTTACAAATGTCTTACAGTTACAGGTTTAAGGTTCACTTGGGTTATTTTGGATTTAAGGTGGATTACATGCGGATTTGCTTCTCCTTTTTCAAACCTGCTAACATACCAGATAAAGGCGCAGTTCACAGTCACAGTAATTAGTCTGTGATTGGTAATAATTAATCAACCAACATTTGCAGACAATTGCACTTTTGTGTTGGTTTTCTCTATTGTAATTGTTTCTTTCTAATGAATTTCAAATATATGTCCATCACATTCCTCTTACAGCTTTATTTCTGTTGTACAACCGAAAGGAATAGTTTGCCCAAAAATGAAAATTTGCAGAAAATGTACTCATCCTCAGGCTATCCAAGATGTAGATGAGTTTGTTTCTTCATCGGAACAGAGAAATTAGCATTACATCACTTGCTCACCAATGGATCCTCTGCAGTGAATGGGTGCCGTCAGAGTGAGAGTCCGAACAGCTGATAAAAACAACAAAGTGATCCACGCAACTCCAATCCATCAATTAGTGTCTTGTGAAGCAAAAAGCTGTGTGTTTCTAATAAACAAATTCATCATTAAGACATTTCAACATTAAACAGTCACTTCTGGCCGAAATAATAGTCCATAATCCATAATAACGCTGCTGCCAGTGAAAAAAGTCTCCGGTGGTCCTCTCACATATATTTGTTTAGAACTGTTTTGCACTCTTTTTGCTTGTAAACAAACAATGCTTGATCTGTGCATATTTCTCTCCTGATTCAGATGAGATGACTTATTTGCTGGAGAAAGCAATATTATAAAAAGAGAACTTTTTTAGCTGGAAGCAACAATTTTAAATTAAAAACGTCTTGATGGATTTGTTTATTACAAATGCTCAGTTTGTGTATTACTTGCATTATTTGTGGATTATTGTGATGGTTTTTATCAGCTGTTTGGACTCTCATTCTGACGGCATCCATTCACTGCAGAGGATCCACTGGCGAGCAAGTCAAAGTCAAAGTCTGCTTTATTGTCAATTCTGCCACATGTACAGTAGATACATACAGAGAATTGAAGTTGCGTTACTCTCAGACCCTTGGGCATTACAGATAACAGTAAACACTAACAGTAGAACGTAAAAATACAGATAAATACAAATCAAATATATATATATATATATATATATATATATAAATGCAACCATTACAACTATACAAATAAGGACAAGTAAAAAATAGATGAAGTAGCATAAGGCACATGGTAGGTAGAGTGCAAACCAGTGAAATAAACAAACAGTGCAGATATAATTGGTGTAGTGCAAAAGAGCTTATCAGTCTATTTAAAGTGAGCAGTCTTTATACAAAAGTGATGTAATGCAAAATTTTTCTAAATATGTTGTGATGAAGAAACAAAATCATGTACATCTTGGATGGCCTGAGTAAATTTTCAGCAAAGACGAGAGCTAAATTCAGATAAGATATAGGCTAATACGGTCTTATTTACCACCACATGTGTCAATACAAAAACGACATAGACTTGCTCTTTAGCAAAAGCGCTCCTATAAGAGGCTCAAACAGACTCGCTCTGACTGAACCGCACTCAGATTACATTACCAACAGTTTAATAAAAACACTGAAATGTGCTGTACACAACATGGAGTCTTAATTATGTGAATATTTTCCAAGATGGTGGATCATTTTAGGACAGTTAAAGAACTAGTTCTGTCTTTAGCCTAAGAACCTACCTTTTTGCACACTGTGTTTGTGAATAGTCTGCTGATTGCGCATTGGCAGTGTTCTTCATAAATCAGAGGTTGATGCAAACCCTGTGTAATTTGATAGTGATGTCTATTCTGCTTATCTGTAGTGGGGTGTAACCATGGAGAAAGCCAACACCAGTTTCCCCAGTTATAATGAATTAGATGACTACCTCACTAGACGCAACTCCAACTTTGTGTGGCTCCTCGTGGGTAAGTGGGCATCTGATGTGATTTAGAAATTGTTTTTGTTGTGCAGATCATAATTAGAAAAATGTGCATAGTGCATCGCATTGGGCCTTAAGTTGACAAACGCACCATTTCCGTTTTAGACTACTTTATTTCCACCATCTGTAGGAAATAAAATTTTTATTTACAAATACCATTTATGAATTATCTACATATAGACAACTTTTAACTTTTAAGCCAGCTTGTGATGCTTCTGGGGCCTGTTCCATAAAAGACGCTAAGAAAAGCGGGGATTAAAGTCCAAAACCTGACTTGAAATAACCTGACAAATCAATCGGGACTAAAGCGGTTTCATAAACGACAATTCAAGTTAACGCAATCTGACTAATTCGATCCAGGTTCAGTGAGTCAGGATAATGTGACGTACACGCTTATTCTGAAGCAGCCCTTAATATCGATCATGGATCAAATCGATCCACCATAGCAAACAGCGAATATTTGTGCTGTTTAATGCATTTGAAACATTGTGTTTTCCTCAGTGCATAACTGACACGTCACAGGTATATTTTTCATCTGTAAATGTTAGAAAGTCATGCAAATATATCCATTTTGCTGTCAGGAGTGGGCGAGGCTTACGAGGAACGGCGCTTGCGCATCTTTGCGCTACACAGACGGAGCAGAATAGAATAATAGCGCAATAATTCTGAATAAAATATACATTCTGCTAAAATATTTGTTGTTGGACATTAAATGTGACACACAGAATTTTAATCCTACATATAAGTGTATTTTTATGATAGCATTAACTGTTAATCAAATGTAAACTGGCTAATACAGCCATACTAGCTCAAATGAGTTAAATGTGTGTTCCTCTTATCAGTTAAAATGTACTCTGATTTCTATTATTTATTTTAATTTTTAATTCAGTGATTTTAACTTTTGATTTAGTGTTTTTTATGCTTTAATGCTTTAAAGAGCCATTTTAGATTGTAATGTTTTAATGTTCTAATAACCATAACAGGTACAGCTGTCATAAAATCAGAGAGAAAAGCTGCATGGCTAGAAACTGCTGATCAACTGAATGCACAAGTAGCAACTATGTTAAAATGTCATTAGCCTACATTTTGGGCACAATACATTAAATACAGTTGGTTGTAGCCTATTATTTTATTTATTTGATTATTTAAGGTGTATTTTCTGTATACTTTTATTTTTGGACTGATAATAAAGTCAACTGATTGTATGTGAGAGAGACAGTGGTAATATCGATGCGTTCCTATTGGTCAGAGATAGAGGAGCTCAGCTTAGCCTGACAGTTAGCCTGCTCCTGACCAGGTTAGTTTGCCAGCATAAGTTGCCACAGTGACTGAGCTTGAGCTATGGTAATTTTGCTTTCAGAAACCAAATCAAGTGAAAATAAGTCAGAATTACTGAAATAAGCCTGGCTTATTTGGTAAACTTGTTTTATGGAACAGGCCCCTGGTCTGGTTGTTTTAGTATATGCATATACTAATATTATAATAATAATAATAATCATAGTATAACAATTAAAATTAATACACAGTACACAGCCTCAAGTTTACATGACATAATGTTCGGTACAGAGACACTGTATTATACACTACTGTTCAAAAGTTTGGATTCAGTATTTCTTATTATATGAAATTACTACTTTTATTCAGCAAGGACACATTAAATTGATCAAAAGTGACAAAAAGACTTATACAATGTTAAAAATGATTTCTGTTTCAAATAAATGCTGTTTTCTGTTCATCAAAGAATCATGTATCCTGTATCAAAAGAATCGCGGTTTCCATAAAAATGTTAAGCTGCATAACAGTTTCAACATTGATAATAATAGCATATTAAAATGATTTCTGAAGAATCATGTGACACTGGACTGGAGTAATGATAATTCAGTCTTACAATCACAGGAATAAATTACATTTTAAAACATATTAAAATCGAAGAATATTCTTTTAAATAGTAAAACTATTTCACATTATTATTGTTGTTACTGTATTTTTGAATAAATAAATGCAGCCTTGGTGAGCATAAGAGACTTATTTATGAAGCCTTAAAAAATCTTACCAACCCCAAACTTTTGAACAGTAGTGTAGATCTCTTGCAGGTGACTAGTTTAGCTTGTGTTATTTGCTCGATAAGGCTAAATCTCAATCAAGTTTAAATGTATGTTGTGTTTGGATTTATGTTTCCCACAGCCACTATTATGTCATGTGGATGGATCATATACCTGACATACTACAATTCCCGTAATATTGGACTCATCCTCACCCTCATCATTAACCGTCTCTATAAGAATGGATACATACACATCGGTGAGTTAGCCTCAATATCGTTGTTTTTTGTTTAATTTTTCATGATTGATTTTTCTGTTTCATACATTTATTTATTTATTTATTTATTTATTTTACAGGTTCATTTTCATTCTCTGTGCTGTCTGGCAAGGTCATGTTCCGGGATGTCTATTTCATCAATGAAGACATGTCGATCAGGTACACAACCCAGAATAATTCAAACTCTGTCCTTTTTTTATTTAATTCCTTTTTATGCTCCATTGGTCTTTTGACACTCAGCATATTCCTTTTGTCTGCATGTTGAGCATTTTCTCATTGCTTATTGGTTATATCCCATCTTATTTACTCTATTGGTAACTTTTTTTCAGAATTCAAGATGGGTTACTTATATTTCGTTGGTGGAAGATGTACAACCCCAAACAGAAACAGCATGGTCAGTGCAAAAGCATAACAAACAACCCACACAAATTGTGACAGATTTATGTTGTTACTTTTGTTTCAGGGACATGTTTAATCATGACATCAATCCAAAAAATGTTTTTTAATTGTTGATCAGTCTTTTATTGTCAGTGATGATTCTCCATGAATTGTGGGTGAAATGCATGTGTATTGATACATTGGTGGTTCTGCTGTTTCTAGACCCAAAGGCTGAGACACGGCTCTATGTCACGGTTAACGGATTTGAGTTCCATGTGTATAATCGCACGGATCTGTACGCTCGGCTTCAGGAAATATTTGGCCTAGAGCCCACCCTTATCCCACCCCACCAGGATGAGGAGAAAGGGCGAGAGCAGAGGGATAAATCCCTGGAGAGGTAAACACTGCGCAAATACAAGAAAAAAACTGCTATGATTCTGGTACATATAAGATTAAAGGTGAAGTAATTTTTTGAATGTTGAAATACTTGGACCAGCTTTCAATATGCAGAAACAACTACAAATAAGCTATTTATAGACTGATTTCCTCAGTGTAAACACTGACCATCCCAACATAGAAACACTGGCCCAACCATCCATCTGTTTGCTGAATATTTGATGACAGGAAGAGTTTGTGAAGCCTGTTGTAAAAAGACCTTTTTTATTTTTATTTTTTAATTTTAAAATGTTCAGATATTATCCATGTCACCTTCAATGTACCAAGTGAAGATGTTTTATTTTCTGACATGAAGTGTTTTATATCTAGCTTCATGTTGTTTGAGCATTTCCGCATGCAGGCAGTTTTTGTGATGGCTACAAAATCATTGATTTATTGTTCATTGTATTATCTAAATTGAATCTGAATAATGACTTGGAGGCATTTTTCTTTGGACAGTAAAGTTACAGTACTTCATATCCGAAGGTGCTCATGAATGAGGATGTATTTTTGTTGTTTTTGAAGTGTTCACATCAAAGCTGAGACTCAGGACCCGTCATCTTCCTGGAGGTCTCTCATCCCCGTCATCAAAGTCAACATCAGTACAGTGAGTTCTGCAGTCAACGTTTCTCCCATTCACCCGTTTCCTGTCTGACAATAGCACACTGTTATCTGCGTCATTCATACTCCATAATGTAACAAAGAACTGAATTAAATCTACTTATTGTTCACCTTCCCATGCCTCAACTTACATAACTCTCGCTGGTCTTGCCCTCAGGGTCGTGTAGCATTCGGTAATCACCATCTTCCTCAGACCCTCTGTATGAATTTTGACGATGCCTTCCTGACATATACCACCAAACCACCTAGCAGCCACTTGGATCAGTTCATGCACATCGTGAAGGGTTCTCTGGAGAACGTCCGCGTCATGCTAGTGCCCAGCCCGCGATACCTGGGCCTTCAGAATGATGAGTGAGTGTCTAGTCTATCAGATTACATTAGATTAGATTAGATTCAAATTTTTTGTCATTGTGCTAGTACAGAGCCAATGAAATTTCTATAATCTAACCTGATGTGCAAGTAGGCATACTGAATATTATTTAAAGATTGCATGAAATCACTAGGAAAGCACAGTTTCTTGTTGGCGTATAGACTATTGAAACAAACAAGTCCTTGATTTGTTCTTTGTAAATAGCCTTTTGTTAACACTGTCTTTCAAAAGTGTGTGGTTAAGATTTTTTTCTATGGTTTTGAAAGAAGTCTTTTATGCTCACCAATGCTGCATTTATTTGATCAAATGAACTGAAATGTCAAAAGAACTGTATTTATTAAAACATTTTATTATTATAAAGGCATCTTATTAAGACAGAAATGTTCACGAGTGCAAAATGTATTATTATCTCTGGTGATTTTCTGTTCTTAGACTTTACATTTAAATTGCATATATTTCTAAAAAGGTAATCTGTGAACTTTCGAAATGAAATTGGCATATGGATAACACATGTCTACAAAGCTGATTTAATAAAGTCTTTAAATAATATTAAGTGCAGATGGTGTGAAGTACAGATGGCCAGTGACCAGTAGTATAAATAGAGAAGGTGCTGTGTACAAGTGATAATGAGGTATATGTGGCCGTTGACCATTACAGTGCACATGACATGGTGTATAAATAGAAAATAGGAGAATATGGCAATATGACTGGATTGATGCAGGATAATGGGGTAAAATAAATGGCAAATATTTTTTTTTATACCTACAGGAAAATACTAGAAAGACATTTGTGCTTATAAACACAAACCAATAAAGTCAGAAATTAAAGCATACAAGTTATAACTGATATAAATGACAAGTGACCATTGCAGTGCAAATCACATGGTTAACATAGAGCATAGACATAGAGTGACATGGTGTTAAAATAATCCAAGTTCAAAATTTGTTAAAATAGTGCAAATCTGCAAACTGGCAGAAATATAGAACGGATTGCTCAGCTACAGATGCAAAGGACACTTTTCACTTTTTTTTTTTTTTTTTTTTTTTTTTTAATTTTTTAGTTGAGTTGTATAGTGAGTACGGTAGTCTTTCGCTGCATTATGCGGCAATGAATTTACTCTATGTGTGTGTATTGTTATGTAAATATAATATAATATAATAGCTTTAATTAAATCAGAGCTGTTCATTTGTTCCATTAGTTACAACAATTATATGCACTGATCTGTGTAATTTAATTTAGATTGAAAATAATATTAACATAATGACCTGAACATTAATTGCTTCTCGTATAGATAAGCTTTTTCCCGTGTCATTTATGGTTTATTTGATGGTTTTCATTGATGTAATGAATTAGTACGCTAGAAGATTAGTCTTGATTGTCAGCTGCTCGACTGGTAATGATTAGTGATCTGTTAGAGTGATGTAGCGGTTGTTTAACGAGTGATTTCCTGTCTCTAGACCTCCCAGGCTCATGGGAGAGGGCTTTGTGGTCATGCAGTCAAATGATGTTGACATCTACTACTACCAGGATGAACCAGGTAATCATTGTGATTGGTTCTTCGAAAAGACAAATCTTTTTGTCTTTCATTATTTTGTGAATAAACATCTTGTCTGATGATGTTTTTGGTATATTGGCATGAAGAGTGATAAGAGTGTTTTTTACAAAAGTTTGCTATGTGTTTTTAGGTTTGGTCCCAGAGGAACTGGAGAATGGAGATACAGAAGTCTGCTCTGAAGATGCCAAGCTACAGGACTTGCCTCCATGCTGGGGTTTGGACATCGTGTGTGGCAAAGGAACAGACTTTAACTATGGCCCATGGGCCGACAGACAGAGGTACCCGCACAAGCTCACATGGTTGTGGTTTGGCTTTTGATTTTATTGTTCAGATTGTGGAAGGCTTAGTAAAGCTGCTACGTTTATGTGACGTTTTGTTTTTCTGGTCAGTATTGCCATTTAACTGTTATTACTAATGAAATAAACAGCAGCAGGAATAGACCTTTTTTTTGTCTCAACTATTTACATTTAGTAATTTACTGTTGGTACACTACTGTTTAAAGGTTTAAGGTAAGAAGTCTTTTATGCTCACCAAGGCTGCATTTATTTGATCAAAAATACAGTAAAACAGTAATATTGTAAAGTATTATTACTATATATAAAAATAACTGTTTCCAGTTTGTATATATTTTAAAATAAATGTTATTCCTGTGATGGCAAAGCTGAATTTTCAGAGGTCTTTACTCCAGTCTACAGTGTCACATAACCCTTCAGAATCATTATGCTGATTTGGTGCTCAAGAAACATTTTTTATTATTGAAAACAGTTGTGCTACTTAAATTTTTCAGGTTTCTTTGATGAATAGAAAGTTCAAAAGAACAGCATTTATGTAAAATAGAAATCTTTTGTAACATTATAAATGTCTTTATTGTCTGTCTTTAGCAATTTAATGCATTCTTTGCTGAATACAAGTATTTGTATTTGACCCCTGCAGAGACAGCCTGTGGAAGTTCTTCCTGCCTGCAGACTATCAGCCAATGAAAGTGAGCGATGTCGCCACACCAGGCAAACCCCGACAGATCCTTGCCTTTGAGCTGCGTATGAACATCATAGCTGATTCAACAATAGACCTGCTATTCACAAAGAACAGGGTATTTATACACATACAAACCTAATGATTCATTTCTGGGTCGCACACTCCAATGCATAAACGTTTGCTAGGGCAAAGTTTGCTTGAATTCATAGGAACAATGTGTACGCTCTTTTGTCTTTGTTTACTCACTAACCCATAATCCATTATTCTTCACAGGAGACTAATGCGGTCCATGTGAATGTAGGAGCAGGTTCTTACCTCGAGGTCAACATACCCATGACTGTTGGGGAGAATGGTAACTTTCAAAATTAACAGAAAAATAACTGGACTAGTTAATGAGAATGAGATTTGTTTTGTTTGTTTAATGTAAATTAACTTGACTCATTATTATTATTATTACGAACTGCAATTTTGCCCTCCTGAGGTTTATATCTTATTATTTCTAACCTGTTTTTTGCCTTTCTATTTTTGTTAGGTTATTCTCCCACTGTTAAAGGCCAGTTATTACATGTAGATGCAACCAGCAGTATGCAGTACAGGACACTGCTAGAGGCTGAGATGCTGGCTGTGAGTGCAGCACATAATTTTATTGTTTATAAGTGTTATGCAAAACTATGCGTTTCAAAATTGACTAGTCGGTCTTAAAGACGCTGTGGATAATTAGGCTGGTTTAAGGTCATGTTTACCAGACCTGATCAGACAGACTCCAAGCGTAGCCCTTCAATACGCTGAGTAAGTTGAAACTTTTAGTGCACAGAACTGATAATCTTCAGAAAATGGGAACATTGCTTGCTGCAGGCGATTTGAGATCTGACAGTAATTGTCTTGAAATTTATTGTTGAAGATGGGAAATTTGTTACTAAACATGAATTTAGAGAAGTAATATTTGTAATAATTCAGATATTGCATATTGCGAAGCCCTTTTCCACTTTGCTGACATTCACCCACGCAGCACTTTGGAGAGGGTTGTAGCGTCAGCATAGATGTGTATTGGGCTTTTGAAACAAGTGATGAATATAAATTCTGAATTTTTTAGTGATGACTGCAATAGTATGTATAATAAAAACAACGAAATTACACATGTTCTTGTAAATGTCTTAATTATTCTGCTTAAAGCATAGGACACCCCCAAAATAATGCTTACAACACCTTCAAATGCTAAAGCTAAACCATGCTGATTGCTAACAGCTGACTTTAAACTCCTCAGTTCCATGTCATAGCCAGTTATCCACGTGTGTGGAACATGCCTCAGTCCTGGCAGTGTGAGATTGAAGTTTACAAAGCCACGTACCATTTCATCTATGCACAGAAGAACTTCTTCACAGGTAACGTTCCTCTCTTACCTGTAACTATGGTGTCTAAAGTCCATCCTCCAGTTGACCTCCTCCTTTTGTGATCTTCAGATCTGATCAAGGACTGGGCCAGTGACAGTGAACCGGACATTTACTCATTTGTTCCATATTCGTGGAAGTTTAAGATACTCTTTCACCAGTTTGAGATGATTTGGGCCGCCAATCAGCATAACTGGATCGACTGCTCCACCAAACAGCAGGAGAACGGTAAGAGAGACTGTCATAATGGATGCGACACTGTGGAAAAAAACTAATATAGTGTTTGAGAAATGTGAACACTCTAGGAAATCTAACAAATTAATAAGGCTTTGTCTGTCATTTTGATAGTGATTTAGGAAAATGTAAAAGACAAAACTGATGTGATGTTGCATGCATGTAATATCCTGAATGACAGTAGTTTGGATTGGATTTGTTGAATAGAATTAAACTAGATTTTGTGTGCAACATTTATTTATTTGCATACTTGCTGCTTGATTGAATATTATTAATAACTTAACTTTATTTTGTAATCTACCTTTAATGAAAATTTCAGGAAATGTAGCTCGAAGTGAAAAAACATTACAGAAAGTACCAATAACTTCACATGAGAGCAAACACAAATACCTTAATATGACAAGATAAAAGATGGAACACATTTTATAATGATAATAAAAGATAAAATTGGTTTACATAAAATGCGTAACAAAGTAATAATAAAAGAAAACATACTGCATAGAATGCTTCAGAGAAGTCATTTTTAGTTAAAAGCCAAACTAAAAAGATCCATTTTTAGCTTTCTTTTAAAAGTATTTAGCTTTTTTTATTTACTTCATTTTTTTTTATTTTATGTTCAGACTGTAAAGATATAAACAGTCTGAACAAAGCCTATTAGTCATGTTAATTATTTGTAATAGTAGTGCCAAACAAAAGAAATGTAGACTTTAAAACAATGCACCAAGCACTTCTAAACATCAGTTTAAACTTCAGAATCAGTTTGACTTTATTTTTCTTGATTTCTGAAAAACGTATAACTTACTCATACTTTTTATTATTACTCTTTGTCTGTAGTTTATCTTGGTGCCTGTGGGGAAACACTGAATATTGACTTCACTTTGCCATTTCACGAATTTGTCCCGGCCACCTGTAACACACGTTTCTGTTTGAGAGTGAGTGTACACCCTTGCAAACATTTACACGCACTTGTCTGTTGTGCTGAATGATGTGTGATCAAGCATTGCAACCTTATATGGCATTAAAACATAAGCGACCACCTAAATCTCATCTGAATGACACTGAACTCTCATATAGGCTGAGGACACAGATATGCGCTTGTGTCTGCCTGACTGTCACCCAAGCCGGTACGCACTGCTCACCCTCGCTAAGGATTACCAGCACTGTAAGACCCCTCCAGACAACAATATGCCAGCAGAAGGGCAAGGAGCACCTCCCAAAAACAACAAACCCCACTGGAGGAACATGACTCATGTAGAGTAAGAGCATACCATTGATCTATTTCTGTCCCTCTTTTTCTGCTTCCTCTCACTTGCGCTCCTCTTTGACACTTCTGTTGTGTTTATGTGTGTGTTTTTGTTTCCAGGGCTGGTTGGGTGGACTGCTGGAGTGTGCCGAACTTCATGCTGATTATAGACTATACTTGGCATCCCATCTACCCTCAGAAAACTGAACAGCAGCTCAAACAATCATGTAAGCGTTTGAATAAAACGATACACTTATTGTATAGATATTGTAAAGATTCTATACACACACTTACTTATTTATTGTTAGGCCTGCATTCTCCAACAAAACAAGTGGAAATATCTAGTTGAAAATTCTTAAGCAAATCAAAACTACATTTTGGGGGGCCGCATATAGCCCAAGCTCCGTCTGGCTACCTGTTTTTGATCCTGTCAGTAACATGTTTATCTCAGTGAAAAAGACATGGCATGTGTAAATGTGGAAATAAATATGAATACTTGCAACAGATCCTCATATAAAATACTGACACCAAATGTTATAACTAGAAATTTATGTGAATGTTTTTGTAAGTTCACTTATGTTTGAATAATATTTAAAATTCTATAATTGTTAAAAAAATAAAAAATAAAAGCAATCAAATAATTTGCAGTTTAGACCAGGCTTTCGATTATACAGTAATGTTGAATGGCATTAATTACTCATTTTATCTCAACAAATTGAAAATAAAATCCATGTAACAGAGGCATGAGTTTCAGTACTGGTCTTCATTTATAATACAAGTATTTAAAATATCAAATATTTGAAATGATATCTTTGCACTCTTCTACGTTAATTTGGAGATTCATTGTGAAGAATATATTTGAATAATCAAGGTTAATTACAGAAAACTCTGCAATTAATTAGTTACATCTTTTGATTGATTCACAGCACTAAAACTTTTAATTAAAATTTAAGTTCTGTAAAAATAAAATCATATCTAAGCACCATTTATATTTGTCCATAAAATAGTTTCAAGCATTTAAGCAAAATACGTTGATCATGATATGCATTGGTTCAATCAAGTGTGTCAAAACTTTAGACGTGCCCTGTATAGGTTTACTTATTATATCTCTGTTGCTGTTTTTACTTGCAAAGCACATTTATTAACCTGACCTTTTTACACTTCACTTTACATTACATGCAGTGTCAGAAATAGAGGAGTCCATGCTGTCAGCGCTGCGACCGCCAGAACTCGCTCCACCTGTGCCTCCTCCACCTCGAATCTCCTCTGACCCCAGCTTGCTGCCCCCTGACCGTTTACATGTAGAGATGGAGTTGAGCCCAGATTCCCACATCACCCTTTATGGCCCCCTCCTCAGAGCACTAGTCTCCATCAAGGTATGCATGTATGCTCACATATGGGTCCAGGATTCTTTAACTGAACAAATATATTTATATATTTAATCAAACATTGGTCCTTCAAAACCTGTTATTTTCTTTGTGAAACCCAACATGAGAATTTCTGAAGCAATGACACATTCCTCTTTTCCTTATAATGATGGATTAAAATGAGGGCAACTAAATAATGATACTGTTTTGGCTGCAAAATCTCTTTAAAATGAATGCTGTTGTGTTTAACTGTGCAGGAGAACTACTTTGGAGAGGATGACATGTACACAGACTTTGAGGAGTCTCTGTCCAGCCCTGTGCTGAGCTCCTGCTCTTCTTCATCTGGTTGGACTGGGGTGGGCCTGGAGGAGAACCGCCCTAAAGACACACCCCACCCTCTCTTCCTACGGCCCTGGGACATCACCGTACTCATCAATCTGCACAAAGTCCATGGACGACTTCCAACGGTCAGTACCGCTTCAGCGATTTCATTCATAGAAGCCAAAGTGATGACATCATTGTTAAATTAGCATATTTGCAATCGTGATTGTGAGCCTTCTCTTTTGATGCCTTGCAGGCACTGATATTTTCCTTCAGGAATCATAAATGTGGTTGTAAATCTTATTTATTCTCTCTTTACAGCACTGTAGTAGTGATGGCCCAGAGGGTCCTACAGGCTTCCTGGAGCGCCTGTGTTTTGAGATGAAAAAGGGTTATAAGGAGACCATGCTACAGCTCGTTCTTTCACCTCTACATGTGTTTGTCAGCGATAACTATCAGGTAGGAGTGGGAGGAGGTGACATCATTCATGTTCTCTCAGGTGCTGGTATTTAAAGTTCTCATGTTGTTTCTGTTTTGTGTAATTTATTCCTGTGTGTGTGTGTGTGTGTGTAGCGTCCTGCTGTTGATGCTGTGTTGAGAGATGGGCATCTGAGCCTCTCGGGGTTGCAGATGAGAGCCCACGCTATGTTCTCAGCGGAGGGCTTACCGGCGGGCAGTGACACACTCGAATATGCTTGGCTCATTGACGTTCAAGCTGGAGCTCTTACAGGAAGAGTCACTGTGCCACAGGTGACTCATTCATTTTGACTTTTGTAAAGGAATTTTTCTAGGAATGTCTGTAGCATGATGAACTTATAAATATTTTGACACATCCACTCATTGTGTTTGAATGAAAATTTTCTCAGTAATTACACTTTTAATAGAAGCGTAGCAGGCATGTGGACTGGAGAGTTTAAAAGAAAGTGAAGGTTGGATTTTTATTGAAGCGCTTGAATGAAATCTACAGAAAAAATTTCTTTCTATGAGATGTATATATTGTTAAGCATAGTAGTCATCTCAAACATCTTTCTTTAGCCAATTAATTTCAAAAGTAAGTGAGCAAATAGTACATAGACGTCAAAAAATAAAGATAAAACTACATTAAATTTTCATTTATTGCTTGTTTTTGTCTTGTTTACATTCACAGCCATCAGTAAGCCTCAAGTACCAGTCAAAAAATGTTGAATTAATTAGAAATGTCAAACCAAAAGATGTTTTTATAGGTCAAACCAGTTTCATTATCTTGTTAATTATTTTCCATGCATATAGCTAATGCTGATATTGCACTAAAATACATTTGTGTGTGTGTGTTTTTATATATATATATATATATATATATATATATATATAAATATAAATATAAATATATAAATATAAATATAAATATAAATATAAATATTAGTGCCTTGCGGAAGTAACCCTTCATTTTTTTCACATTTTGTTATGTTGCTGCCTTATGTTAAACTGCTTTAAATTACTTTTTTTCCACATCAATCTACACTCCATACACCATAATGGCAAAGCAAATAAGAGGTTTTTAACATCTTTGCAAATTTATTAAAAATTAAAAACTTAAATGATTCCATTGCAAAAGTAATCATATCCTTATCTGGGACAGTTGAAATTTAGCTCAGGAGCATTCATATTGCTTGTAGATGTTACTACATTTGGAGTGAAGTTAACCTGTGGCCAATTCAATTGAATTGGTATGATTTGGAAAGGCACACACATCTTAATAAAAGGCTTAACAGCTGAAAATGCATATCAGAGCAAAAACCAAGCCCTGAGGTAAAAAAAACTGCCTGTAGACCTCTGAGACAGGATTGTATCGAGGCAGAGACATAGGGAAGAGTTCAGAAAAAAATTCTGCTGCATTGAAGGTTCACAGAAGCATGTAGCCTTTATTATCCACAATGGAAGACATTTGAAACAACCAGGACTCTTCCTAGAGCTGGCCTCCTGGCCAAACTGAGCAATTGATGGAGAATGGCTTTGGTTAGAGTGGTGACAAAGAAGCTGATAGTCACTCTATTTGAGATCCATGATCATATGTGGAGATAGGAGAAACCATACAGAAGGACAAACATCACTGCAACACTCCACCAATCTGGGCTTTATGCTGGTGTGGCCAGACTCAGTCCTCTCCTCAGTGAAGACACATGAAAACACACTTGGAATTTGCAAAAAAGCACCTAAAGGACCCTCAGACTCTGAGAAACAAGATTCTCTGGTCTGATGAACCTCAATTCTAAGCATCATGTTTGAAGGAAACCAGCTCTGCTCATCACCTGCAGAGTACCATCCCAAAAGTAAAGTGTGCTGGTAGCAGCCTCATGCTGTGGGGCTGTTTTTCAGCGGCAGGGACTGAGGGACTGAGGGACTTTCTTCAGAGTTGAAGAAAAGCTCAATGCACGAAAATATTGAGCCTTAAAGAAAACCCAGTACAGAGCATTCAGAACCTCAGACTGGGCAGAAGGTTTACTTTCCAACAGGACAATGACCCTAAGCACACAGCAAGAGTGGCTTATAGACAACTCTGTGAATGTCCTTGAGTGGTCACAATCAAATATTTCTGGAGAAACCTGAAAATGTGTGTCTGCCCCCATCCAACCCGACAGAGATTGAGAGGTGAAGAGGTGAGGAGAAGAATGGCAGATAATTGCCAAATGCTGATAAGCAAAGCTTGTTGCATCATACGCAAAAAGACTTGAGGCTGTAAAGGTTCTTCAGCTAAGTACTGAGTTAAAGGTATGAATACTTATGCAATGTACTTATTTCAGATTTTTAATATTTGATAAATTTACGAAGTTTTATATATATATAATATAATACACAGTATCTCACAAAAGTGAGTACACCCCTCACATTTCAGCAACAATTTTAGTATATCTTCTCAAGGGACAATACTGCACAAATGAAACTGGGATATATATTAGAGTAGTCAATGTGCAGCTTGTATAGAAGTACAAATTTACTGTCCTAAAAATAACTCAACATATAGCCATTGTTGTCCAAATAACCGGCAACAAAAATAAGTACACCCTAAGTGAACATGTCAAAACTGTGTCCAAGGTGTCAACATTTTGTAGGGGCACCATTGTTATCTAGCACTGCCTTAATCCTCCTGGACATGGAGTTCACTAGAGCTGCACAATTTGTTGATGGCATCCTCTTCCACTCCTCCATAATGACATCACAGAGCTGCTGGATGTTAGACACATGGTGCTTCTCCACCTTCCGCTTCAGGATGTCCCACAGGTGCTCAAAAGGATTCAGGTCTGGAGAAAGACTTGGCCACTCCATCACCTTCAGCTTCATCATCACATCTTGGCGGTGTGTTTGGGGTCGTTATCATGTTGGAAACCTGCCGTTTGGCCCAGTTTCTGAAGGGAGGGCATCATGTTCTGCTTCAGAATGTCACAGTACATGTTGGAATCCATGTTTCCCTCAATGAACCGCAGCTCCCCAGTAGCAGCAGCACTCATGCAGCCCCAGACCATGATGCTACCACCACCATGCTTGACTGTAGTTAAGACACAATTTTCTTGGTACTCCTCACCAGGGCATCGCCACACATGCTGGACACCATCTGAGCTAAACAAGTTTATCTGAATCTCATCAGACCACAGGACATGGTTCTAGAAATTCATGCTCTTGGACAGGTTGTCTTCAGCAAACTGTTTGCAGGCTTTTTTTGTGAGTCAGCTTCAGAAGGGGCTTCACTCTGTGATGACAGCCATGCAAACTGACTTGTTGCAGTGTGTGGCGTATGGTCTGAGCACTGAAAAGCTGACCTTCCACTTCTGCAACCTCTATAGCAATGCTGGCAGCACTCATGCATTTGTTTTTTGAAGTCATCTTCTGCACCTGATGCACAGCATGAGGACCTAACTTCTATGATCAACCCTTGCGAGGCCTGTTCCGAGTGGAACCAGTCTTGGAAAACCTCTGTATGACCCTGGCCACTGTACTGTAACTCAGTTTCAGGGTGTTACTGAACTTCTTATAGCCTAGGCCATCTTTGTGGAGAGCAACAGTTCTAATTCTCAAATCCTCAGAGAGTTCTTTGCCATGAGGTGCCATGTTGAACATCCAGTGGTCAGTATGAGAGAATTGTACTCAAAGCACCAAATTTTAACTGCTCTAATACAAGATACACAAATTGTATGGTCCTGTCAAGCAGACAAAAACATGAACATGGTGAATAGGGCATGTGGCTTTGCATGGTTAAACAATGTATAGCTGTTATCACTTAGGGTGTACTCACTTTTGTTGCCAGCTTTTTTGACAATAATGGCCGTATGTTGAGTTATTTTCAGAGGACAGTAAATCTTCACTGCTGTACAAGTTGCATATTGACTACTCTAAAATATATCCAAGTTTCATTTCTATATTATTGTCCCTTGAGAAGATATACTAAAATGGTTGCTGAAATGTGAGGGATGTACTCACTTTTGTGAGATACTGTGTGTGTGTGTGTGTGTGTGTGTATGTATGTCTGTGTATATATATATATATATATATATATATATATATATATATACATACACACACACACACACACATATTTTCCTGACTACCAGGAAAAACAGTTTTGTGAATTTAGTATTTTGTCATGTCATTACATTGTTTAGAGCTTAAGGAAAAAAATTTGAAAAATAAAATATTTGAAAAATGATATTTTATTCATATGTTGTACCATGTCCCCTCTGTAGAGGACATTGGGACTTTAAAAAGTCCTGTTTTTTAAAAAAAGAAAAGACATGAATAGACATGAAAAGGCAACAGTGAGATTTTTGTTTTGATCACAAAGATTCTTTATGCAAAATGTGTGTAAAATGGTCATAAACGAGTTTTTACGTTATATACAATGTATCTATAAACTGTATCCAATTTGCATATTAATGTGTTTTTGGAGCAACATACAATCAACAAATAAGTGCAATAATGGGAGTAATAATTAGCAAGATTTTCATAATAATATCTAATATTTAATAGGAATATTGATATATAATTTTTTTCTCTATTTATTTGTTGTGTCTCCCAAAATGTGTAATAAACATGCTTTAAGTCCTGGTGTCCTCTGCAGAGGACATGCATGAAATCGATGTCCTGTTTCATAACAGAAGGTCATATTTTGATTGGAAACCCCATAACATTTTCCTGAGATGTTGATTTGTGACGACACAATTTGAAAATTAGTCAGATTTAAATGATAATTACAAAATATTATCATATTTCCATAAGGGTGTTGCACTTGATCACTAAATTAATATCAGCCGTTTTTAAAGACCAAGGAAAGGGAGTGGTCATGGTGAAACATCCAATCATTTGGTATCTCTGAAAAGCCCTGAATGTGCTTTGTACAGGACATCCAGACTTAAAACTGTGACATGTAACGTCTCATAGAAATCGCTATAACATTATGTCCTCTACAGAGGACAAAACTCCATAGCTGGTAATCAGGAGAATATATAAATGTAATCCTAACAGATTGCAAAACTTTACATTTTTTTATCTCTAAAAAGCTGCTGAATATGTCACCAAAAGATATTAGTCAAGATGATTATTTTAATCAACTGACAGCCAGCATTAATCACTGTTTGTATGCATTTGGTGGAGCAGATGTGATCTGGTAGTGTTTGTGTTTCAGTGTGCGTCTCTTCTGGAGTGGGGCGAGAGCTTTGTGTTTCATGTAGTGTCCCGAGAGTTCCAGCTCGAGCAGCCAAAACCATCTGTCACCTGCCAACATGGAGTTGCTCGTAGAGTCTGTG
The DNA here is from genome assembly GCA_021397915.2 of Tor tambroides. Classification (NCBI taxonomy): domain Eukaryota; kingdom Metazoa; phylum Chordata; class Actinopteri; order Cypriniformes; family Cyprinidae; genus Tor; species Tor tambroides. Next base: position 53,921 of record JAFVLL020031137.1, read on the forward strand.
ATGCCAAGGTATTACAGAAACACACACATCTGCACTGTCATAGTCACATCATTTTCAAAATGACTACATAACTGAGTGTGTGTCTGTACATGTAGTATGCAGCCCTGCCTGGTCCCTGTCGCACGTCAGAGGATCTGAAGTATACCATGACTCGACTAACAGTTGATGGAGCCCAGGTTTTCATTGTTGAACATGGCAGTGCGGCCAATATTAAGGTATGATTAGTGATTGATCAGATGACAGTACAGCTATTGATTTATTGAGATAACAGAGATATTTAGATATAGAATGATTTCTGAAGGATCATGCGACACTAAAGACTGTAGTAATGGGTGCTGAAAATTCAGCTTTGAATCACATGAATAAGTTACATTTTAAAATATATTAGAAAAGAGTTCAGTAACACTTTATTTTAAGGTGTCCTTGTTACACGTTACATGTACTTACTATTATAATAACAATAAATTATGCATAATTACATACAAGTAACTATAAGACAAACCCTAATCCTAACCCTAACCATATAGTAAGTAGTAGTACATGTAGTTAGTTAACATTACTCAGTACTTATATGTATAATTACACTGTAACAAGGATACCCTAAAATAAAGTGTAATCAAGAGTTCTTTTAAATGTAGTAATATTTCAAAATATTACAGTTTTTACTGTATTTTGATCAAATAAATGCAACCTTGGTGAGCACAAGAGATGTCTTTCAAAAACATTAAATAACCTTAATTATTCCAAACTTTTGAGCAGTAGTGTATGTTTGCTCGTCAGACCGGAGCCTTGCGGTTGGCCACATGTAATCTGCACACAGCTGCTGTCGGCGAAGGCATCAGTGCCGTTCTGCAAGACGTAGTGATCGCTCAGTTCATCGAGCAACAGGAAGTTGCACGGCTTGGCCTGCCTCCACCCCTCCTTCGGCGTTCTCATTGGCTTGAAGCGGGTTCGGTGACCTTTAACCTCATCACGGCTGATGTGGCATTGGCCGCTGACCATCCAGCCAAATATGAAGTCCAGAGACAGTTCTTGGAGCGTCATGACATGAAAACAAAAAGGTTCATTTATATCCTTTATGATTTATTTTGTGTATTGCTTAATGTGCAGGCAGTCATATTTTCTGTGTGTATTTGTGTTTTAGACTTTGGTTCCTTTGGCCTGAGGAGAAATACAAGCGAAGCCGTAATCGCTGTGGTTGTCTTGGTGGATGTCGTTTTTTCGGCGGATCGGTTGGTGGATTGGACTTCTTCCGGTTGGAGGAAATCACACCCTCATCAAGCTCCGCCTTCTCTAGCGTCAGTGCAGAGAGTGACATGTCCTACGGCCAATCATTATTACAGCCAGGAGAATGGATCGTCACTAAGGAAACTCCCAAACTCTCTGACGGTAAGTTTTGTTTGTGGCTATTAGGAAGCTGATTGGTTATCAAGTGAATTGTACTTATCGATTGGTTTAATTGAAGCTAAAGGTGTTGCTTTGCGGAGAGAAACGTGTTCCCCTGCTCCGATGGTGGACTTGGAGAGACGTGGCCAGCACCTCAGTCTGCACGTACCTCAGCGCTCTCACAGCTCTGCCTCTTCCTCTGAGGAAAACTCTTCCTCCAGTGCTGCCCTGCCTCTGTTAGCTGGAGAACGAGAGAGTCCCTCCCCCTCTACAGAGTGAGTCAGACACAAGCGCTCCTGTATTATATAAGACAATTCCACTCTCATAACCAATTTATATCTCAATATATATCTCAATTTATATCTCACTTGTGAGTTTATATCTTGCAATTGGATATTTTTATATCTCACAATTTCACTTTTATTTCTTATTTTAAACTTCACTCTCAATTTTTTACTGTATGGGGGAAATAGGCTTCTATAATCCAACCTGTCATATGAACGATCAATCATTGAATACTAGGGGTGTAATGGTACACAAACATGGTGGTTCGGTACAGCAGGGGGAAAGAACTAAACATTAAATTGCTTTTTTAAAAATTAAACAGTGGTTTACTGATCAAATTGCTCTTTCTTTAAATAAATACAATTGTAATTAAAATTTTCTTAGGGATAAAAATCTACCTGACTTTATGCTCTAAACTATAGTGAGCAATTTTACATTACTAAAAGGTTACAATTAACAACAAACTTAAATTCAATTACTGTTTACTTTTAAATATAATAATCAACTCTCAACTTAAAAAATGTATGCAAACAAGTAAATTGCACATAATGCAGTTTCTAAATTAACTTCTGAATGATAATTTCTATTTGTTTTTGAAATATATTCATTTACACGGGCTGTCATAACTAGTTTCTTAGCCGATTTATTTAAACACATTAAATAATTAAGACATCACTTAATAAATTATATAGTCTAATATTTTGTGAAATGCTCTTCTCTAGAAAATGAAATGCTATGTGACATTTTGTTTATAAGCTGTTTTTTTTATTTTTTTGTTTCTTTAACGTCTTTCCGCGGTTGAATTTCATATTCATATTCATATTTATTCATATTTATTTCGTGTTAAAGCTAGTAGTAAAGAGGAAGGGATGATTGCGCTCACTTGTGCTCCGCGCTGCCGTTTGAACTGAGGCGTTTATACAGCGATCTGTCGCGCCACATCGAAGAGCGTCAAAACGGCATTTATTGTTTGAAATTCCTGAAAAAAATGGACATAATTTGAAAGATTAGGCTTCTTATGAATTTCCACTCATGCAGTGGTTAAAACAATGCTGTATGTGTTCGGTACACATGAGTACCGAACCAAAAGACCTGTACCAAAAAAATTTCGGTACGAATACGTGTACTGTTGCACCCCAATTAAAATACACTATTGTTCAAAAGTTTGTGGTCAGTAATATTTTTTAAATGTCTGTTATGCTCACCAAGCCTGCATGTATCTGTCCCATTTTTTTTTTTTTTTTTTTTTTAAATTAAACCGGTTCTGAATAAAAACAGGTTCTTGACTCAGCTCTACACTTTGCTTTGCTGTAGAGTTTGAATGTGTATTTTACTGTGTGTTTTCAGATTAATGAATGTAACCACTGATGGTCCAATCCCTGAGGGTCCACCCTTGCGCTCTCCACTCCGCTCTCCTCTCAAGCGCCAGTCATCTGTCCAATCAGCTCGCCTCGGCAGCACCAAGAGCCTATCGGCTGCTGTCTTCGCAGAGAAAGCCACGCCTCCTACTGGTGTGCAGTTTAGCAGCGAGGTTTCCCGTAGCGACGAAAATGTTCTGGACTCACCAAGGCAGAGAAGAAGCTACGGGTCATTTCCTTTCACTCCATCAGCTGATTCTAGCACATTCCATCAGTACCGCTCGGTTGACTCCTCCATGTCTGTGGCTGACAGTGAAGCCTACTTTAGCGCTAACGAGGAGTTTGAGCCAATCAGTAGTGATGAAGGTCCAGGTACCTATCCAGGGAGGAAACGCAGACGGAGACAACAGGGTCAGCCTCACACAGAACACAGTCGTACATCTATATACCACAGTGTGGAAGGACCTCTGTCAATCGCTGAGACCCGCCCACCTCCGCTGCCTAGCCACACCTCCCAAGCCTCATTTGTCTCTGCACTTGGATTGGAGGAGGAGGGCTCTATTGAAGCAGAGAGGGCGGAGACTGGCCTCCTGACAACACAGCCACATTTAATGGCTTGTTACCAAAATTACCTTGCACATTATCATGTTTCAAACTGGACTGTTAAGCAGCCAACAAATAAGAGAACATCTAAGTCATCGCTGCATCGCCCGCTTGACCTTGACACGCCTACAAGCGAGGAGAGCTCCGCTTCCTTTGACCACTTGTCCATCCCATCTTTTAAGGTTAATATTTGAATTTTCTTAACTGTTATATATTATTTACACAGTTGAGAATCGGAACTAGATGAATCTCATAAAGAAATGTCCAGGTCATATTTCACCAACAATATCAAGGAAAAAAGAATTATGATTTGTATCAAAAGTTATAAATTCTACTTATAAATTCAAAATATTGTTTTTCCTAAAAATGAATTAATAGTAAATGAATGTAAAACTAATAGTAAAATTATTTAATAGTAATTTAGGAATATAAATTAAAATGAACGTAAAATTAATGAACTATATATTAAACACAATGTATTAATATAAATTGTTATTTTCATTAAAATTAAGCACTCTCATTAAATTAACATAAATATAAAATTGTAACTTATAGAAATTAAGTGTATATAATATAAAATAATTTAAAAATCTTATTTTCATGAATAGCAATTAATATGGATTATAATAATTTATTAGTAGTAATATTAATATAACTGTTCATTTATAGATATATGGACATATATAACGAAATGGATGAATTTGCATTTTACATTACATTAGGCTACTGAGGATTTGCTTAATTGTCATTAAGGTTTAAATTAGGGTTTAATTTTCTATATGCAGAGAGTAACTTTTGGGTAAAATATGACCTGTACATGTTTTTTTGTGTAAGCATATTCTTGTTCATTCATTATTTGTTGTTGCTAATTGTGTTTGTGCTCTTTTATAGATGGTGAAGGGTGGTTTGTCTGCCAGTTCGCTATTGGACAGAGGAGTTCAGCTCATGGGTGATATAAACAGGTACAAAAAATACAAAAAGTCATAACAAATCAACAATGGTTGTTTCAGTATCATGAACACGTAATTTCAAGCATGCATTTTGTGTTTATTTATCTGCAGCACACCTTACACACCACTTGACAAGCAGGCAATGGACAACACCGATGAGGACACAGTGACAGAGGACTGGACTGTTGATCAGCCTCTTGCCCAGACGAGAACCACAGCCATCGTAGAGGTCAAAGGGGCGGTCAATGTGGTTCTGACTCCTTTAGTAGCTGAAGCACTAGACAGGTCAGACATCACAGCAGCTCTCACATCACCCACCCAGAATTTTGACACTTAGTCTGTTAGCTTTCAGGTCATTTATTGGCCTAAAAAATTTCACTAAATTAGGCATTTGACAAGGAACAAACAAGCCCTTCAGTATGTCTTGCTAAAACAGGAAACAGAAAGAAAAATGTTCTCATCAAGAGATTTAATGTAGTCTTTCATAACTGCCACAGTGTTTGTGAAATTCTCTTTGTTGTTTGTTCCAGGTACATTGAGGCGATGGTTCACTTTGCCAGTATTCGCCACCCTGCATCAATCCTGGATGACCTGCATGGGAAAGTGCTTAATGAAGTGTATCAGATCAGCAAATCC
>JAFVLL020031139.1:0-11602 GCA_021397915.2 Tor tambroides
TATTTCCTTAAACTGTCACACAACTCATATAGTTTTTCCGCCAAGAGGTGAGAATGTAATGATTACGAAAACGATTATTTATTTTTGTTAATTATTCTATTTCAGTTAGTTTTTCAATAACTGTTGTTAGTTTCGTTCGTTTTTTTCAAATATTTTGACTTTTTATTTTATTTCAGTTTACGAAATTGTTTTTTCACAATTTTCGTCTTAGTTTCGTTTACAAAAATATTGCTCCTCATTTAGCGATAAACTCCTCCTCAATTTCACGTCCACCTTCAACAACTACTATATGTCAACCACTTGACTTTATCGTTATTATCGCGGGAAGACAAATTTTTATCGTGGGGAGAATTTTTCCCGGTATATCGCAAACGATAAGATATCGCCCATCCCTACCTCAGACCCCAGAGGGTTAAGTTCAGTTGTGAAAAAAAGTGTTGATGTTGCACAATTTGTCAATTATGAAACAAATTCAATTCAGCTATATTGCAAGCTAAAGGTGATAGTGCCAAGGAACCAAAACTCCCTCAGGTGATTGAAATTGAGGGGGAAAAAACTTGGGAGAAACCAGGCTCAGTCAGGGGACCAGTTGTTCTCTGGTCTAAATAACTGAACACACTGATTTATGATTCCAGGCTGCATCACAGGCTTTGTTGCATACTCCTTCTGCTTGAAGATTGAAAAACATCACACTGGCAGGAGCAGGACTGGACATCTGTGAAATTGTTATAGATCACAAAGACATAATGTTTATAGTTTTTAATAAAATGGGCACAGGCTGATGGTTCCTCTACATGCAATCTCCTAGCAATCACATTTACATCATATCTTACATGCCCACAGCATCATGTCTGTGTATCTATTGGCAGTAACAAGTCCATACTTGCTCTGAAGCAGCAGTGTGTGTAGCAGATCTAGTCTGTGAAGACCAAAAAAATTAATATATTTATTAGCATGCTAAAACTTTTCAGTGAATTGTCATGATTGAAATTAATTTACGAATAGTTCACATGTAGTTGTCCCATATGGCCTTCTTACTGATTACTGTATCAATTGTTTGTTTTTTTTTTTTATTGAATGGTATGTTTTCTGGAAACCAGTAGTTCTATGTGAAATCAGACATTTGAGCACCCCCATATAGCCAAAATGGCATGATCCTAACACCCCACGAATATTGAACTGTGAGATTGGGAGTCGAATCAGGCTCCTCCTATCGAAGCATCGAATCGTAGACTATTCGGGGGTCACCCCTACTGGAAACCATGTATTATCTAGACCAGCTGTCATGAGGATGTGCATTCCCGTTCACTACACAATAAGTTGACACCCACATTACACAGAAATATCTAATCCATGCAGAAATACCAAGCAGGTGGCATGTGTAGTACATAGCATTGTATATGCATGCCATCAGATCCTTGTTGATACTGATGTTAATGAAAATCATAAGGCTAGTGGCAATACTGCAGAGCCAGCTCTAGTATGGGCAATCAGGCAGAAGTCCCCATCATTCAACCAGTCAAACAGTGGGCCATTAAAGGCCATCAGTTTCCTGACAGGAGCATTTCCATCTTTGGGGCACCAGGGGCTGGAAGTGTCTTGTATGAGGGATCACTTCACCAAAAGAAAAGGCCAGTAGCCCAAGGGATTAAATCATCCAGATTCTATCAGAAAGCAGCATGCGATTCAATTTGACAGCTCACATATGGGCAAAAGGCAGTCCTCACCACTGGCAATGATCCTTAAATGCACATGAGACCACGTGCTAGGAGGGATTGAGCTAAAATGTCAGACAATACTTTTTAACCCTCTACCTAGCTTTTATTATCCTTCTGTTGACTATAAGGTGTGTTTTGCAGCTAAGTGCTCCATTCATGTTGTTTGTGTTTCCTGAAAGACCATAGCTGGACTTGTTGGCTTTATGTCAGTGTCTGTCTGACTCAACAATTTAGTCATTCATTCATTATTCTCCTTTTATGCTTTAGACCAGGATTGATAGCAATGTTCAAACTGGTTTTTGATGACCATGCAATTTAGAAGCATGTTGATGTGCTGTACATGCCATGTATAAAATGTTTATTTATTTATGCATGCTGTGTGCATTATTTCTGGCAAAGACTTTCGGTCTTTACTGTATGTTATATAACTGATAAAATGTTCAGTGTCAAAAATGCAAATTGTTTTATATTGTTAAAACCATAAAAATAAATAAAATTTTGAATATAAATGTAATTAAATTTTTTATGTAAAATAGTTTCAGTTCCATGCCTGCTTTCATTACTCTGTCTGCTTTATTTGCTTGATCATGTGACTGTATATTTGTACAGTATTTGTGTTTATGTTATCTATTAACGTTATGTAAAGCTTCCTTGGGTTTTTGAAAGGCGCTATATAAATAAAACATTATTATTATTATTATTATTATTATTATTATTATTATTATCATTATTATTATTATAGTATTCATTGGTAAACAGCAAAAAACTTTAATTGCTCAACGATCTTAGCTCTTACATGAAGCAAAAAATAAATACTAATTAAAAACATGGAAGGAAGTCCAAATGAGCAATACATTTGTTACAGTATTTAATTTTTTAAAAAATTATTTAATAAAAAATACAACTGTATGTATGTAAAAAAAATAAAAAGAAAGAAAGAAAAATACAAATGTATGTAATCCAAATATATGTTTGTTATGGCTATGTATGGCTTATGGCAAGTGATACTTGACTTGAAGTAAAGGTAGCGTTATTTATTTAACCCCTGTTTAATTTTTCCTTATACAGAACTCTTTTCTAACATTACTTCTCCTAACATTATTGTTGGTCACTCTTGGTGGTACAGTGAGGGGTGATGAAAACATGGTAAATTCTGGTAATCTTAGAATCTCTTTTTAGCCCAGATTATGTTCAACTTTAAGACTGGTGTGAGCTGTCAAATGTAAATGAGATGCAACCAGAGTGTCCTGCCCTAGATCCAGTGAAGTGGAAGATGAGGGTGTTTTCCCTTAGGTCCTCCTGTCACTTCAAACAAGCTGTACTGCAGCAGATCAGTTATTTTTCACCTAGTTTAGTGAGCAAGGATAAAGGAAAAACATTAATTTCTGCCACAACCACTGGAAGAACAATCCAGTGGTTTCTTCTAAAAGATTACTCTGTGTCAACATGTTTCAGATTTGAAGAATAAACTATTTGACTCACTTCATATGTGATAATCTTTGTAGTAACTTTGAGTCCAGTAACACTGATACAGTAGAGTGGATCTTTTGCTTTCCTAGTGCACTTACTCTGAAAGTGAATTCTCACTTTCCACTTTAATGAAATCATTGAGGTTCTTCCTCTTGAACGAGGCTGTAACATGGGAAAAGTCAGTGGTTTTCCAGGGGAAAGCATTGATCTAAAAGCCTCTGGACTCTGTCGATCTTCCCTCCTGTCTTCGCAATGTGGATTTTCCTCTTCACTGAGCGTGCCTGAGCAATCAAAAAACATCTTCACTGGCTTGGAAATGTGGCGAAGAGGTCAAGTACAAGTTCCTCTCACAGTCAGCAGAAAACTTCTCTTGGCAGTGCTTGAATGCTCCATTTGGCACCACTGTTGAAGTTGAGAAAAACAGCAAGAGAGAAAGCAGGAGACCTCCACATGACTCACGGTTTCTTAGTCTGTTTCAGAGCTTTATGGTTGGAAAAACTACAACCAAGTCAGTTAACAGAAAAAAGCACAGTGATATACTTTACATCTAGGTCAGTTCAAGTTTTCAAACAACATACCTGGATGTTGTCCTGTATAGTAATATATGCACAATGACAAGTGTTAAATATGAAATCTGTATTTGTGTTATTTCCTATCACAATTATGGTTAAAAGAGTATCTTGCTAGAAAGATCATTTTGACCTGCAAACTAGCAGCTGGAAAGACAGTGAATAATTGATGCTGAACATTGCTGTCTGCAGTATTTATCAGTGTGAAGCTGAAAGTGCACTGTGTGTAGAGGCTGTAAGGGGATCCAGGGAAACCGTGGCAGCCATTGTATTCTGATTGTTTGAGATACTGTACCACAGCAATTCTTATCACATCTGTAGCAAGTAAAATATGAATAACTAATACTCAATTAATTTCAAATGACCCATATACTTTAGAATACCTGCTATTTAAAAAAAGAAAAAAGCTTACAAAACTGTACCCAAAATAACTGTTTTACACATGTATTTTTGAATATATATATATATATATATATATATATAAATCTCTGTTAAAAGAAAAAAAAATCTATCACATGCAGCACATGTACAGGGTGTGTGCTGTATAATGCAATGACTCATTCACATGTCATTTTATTCGTTCATCCATTTATTAGTTCATTCTCCCACCCCTCCATTGTGTGTAAAGTATTTACCTGCAGGTGATGAAATCACTCAGTCAGTTTTATGTTGTGCTGAAAGAATCTTTGTATCGTTAGCAAACATTTTTATTGTTCACATGCATCAGATTTGTTCATTCTTCTTTTGAAAAGGTTTTCAGTAGATCAACTGGTTCGCTGTAAGGTTTCTTCACATGATGGCACATGAGTGTTAATGATGAATCAAACAATTTCTCAGTTCTATTGCAGCTGTAGCCAGCCTTTTATGGCTCGGGGTCTCCTAATATAAAAATGGTAGATTTGCTTAAACCAATGCTATTCATGTATAAGAATGTATGGTAATAACATTAACAAACATTATTGCTTAGCTAGTGACCTAGTTTCAAACTCTGGACTCTGGGTTTTGGATTCATTACAACACTGTTTCATCTGACAGATGATGGTTTTGCACTCTATAAAAGCAACTGAATCAACTGAAAGATAATTATATTATATAAATATTATATAAATGTAAGAAAATATCAACCCAAGCTCATTGAAATGTGCCTGTGGTGACATTTCTGCACAATGAAGAGTTGCTTGTTGCACGTTTTGTGACACTTTTAAAGTGAAATGTCCTGTGAGTGCTACTAAAAGCATGGTCAGTTTTATTCAAAACAGATGAACATGAATCTGGCAGTGTTTTATTAAACTGGTTGTTGTGCCATTCGGGGCGGTTTTGGAATGAAATGTCTAGCAAGTGGTGCTAAATGGTTAATGTTTAATATTTGAAAATACTGTAGCACCTACACTCTACCTTAAACCTAACCGAAACAAATGCAAACTTGAGATAAAAATGCATTTTCTGTAGCAGCCATTTTAGCACGTTTCTACACATTTTAAGGTCTTTTAGTGATTTACAGTATGCTTCACATGCAGGACTACTTTAGAAAAGCCATGCATATGGAGCTGATTATGAGATGCAAACATCAAAATATATTAGTTCATAAATCACAAATTATTGTAAAAAAGTGTTGTGATGTCTTGTATTGAGTATTGTATGGAAGAGGATTAGGGCAAAGCAATAATAATAATAATAAAAAACATCTCGAGATTAAAGTCATATAGATTTCAAGAAAAAAACTTGTTAAATTTTGAGAAAAAAAAATTGAAATAAAATTTTAAGAATAAACTCATTGAATTATGAGGGGAAAAGTTGTTAAATTTCCAGAAAAAACTCGTTAAATTTCAAGAAAAAAATCTAAATAAAATGTTGAGAATAAACTCGTTAAATTACGCAAAAAAAGTCATTGAATTTCGAGAAAAATGTCTAAATGAAATTTTGAGAATAAACTCATTAAATTACGAGAAAAAAGTTGTTAAATTTTGAGAAAAACATTAAATTACGAGAAAAAATTCTAATTAAAATGCAGAGAATAAACACACTCGTGTCAGGTTGATTTGATCTCGCTGCGGTGCGTCAAACAGCTTCTGCAGTGGCGTAGGTTGGAGAGTAATGCACATGAATGTAGCATATGATGCAGTCAGCAAGTAATTTAATGAGTTTTTATCTCGTAATTTAACGAGTTTATTCTCAACATTTTATTATGACTTTTTTCTTGAAATTTAATGACTTTTTTCCTCATAATTTAATGAGTTTATTCTCAAATTGTTATTTCAAATTTTTTCCCCAAAATTTAACGACTTTAATCTCGAGATGGTTTTATTTTATTATTATTGCTATTATTATGGCCCTAATCCTGTTCCATAAAATTGTGCAAGGAACGATACAAAAATAAGTCTTTAATTGATAAATTCCCCCTATAAACATCATTTGTGTGAAATGGAATAAAAAGTTGTTTGGTGTTTTACTTAGTGTTCATTTCAGCTAGAAACTGAAGTGAACTGTATGTAGGTACCTTTTTAGAGTTTTGCAAAAATGTACAGTCATGGCCAAAAATATCGGCACCCTTGGTAAATATGATCAAAGAAGACTGTGAAAATTAATCTGCATTGTTAATCCTTTTGATCTTTTATTTAAAAAAAGTCACAAAAATCTAAGCTTTCATTGGAGAATAAGAATTTAAAATAGGGGGAAATCTCATTATGAAATAAATGTTTTTCTCAAATACACGTTGGACACAATTATTGGCACCCCTAGAAATTCTTATGAGTAAAATATCTCTGAAGTATATTCCCATTCATATTCACAATTTTGAGCACTACAGGGTGATTATGAACATGGAATTATCCAGTCATGGCTTCCTGTTCCACCGAAATATAAATAGGAGGGAAAACAAAGCCCAAATTCCCTTAATCATCCATCACAATGAGAAAAACCAAAGAATATATTTCTGATGTGCAGCAAAAGATAATTAAGCTTCACAAATTAGTGAAGTGGCTTTAAGAAAAGAGCTAGAACAGTGAAAATTCCCATTTCCACCATCAGGGCAATAATTAAGAATTTCCAATCAACATAAAATGTTATGAAACTGCCTGGAAGAGGACGTGTGTCTATATCGTCCTAATGCACGGTGAGAAGGAGAGTTTGAGTGGCTAAAGACTCTCCAAGGACCACAGCTGGAGAATTGCAGAAAATAGTTGAGTCTCGGGGTCAGAAAACCTTAAAAAAAATTGTCAAACAGCACCTACATCACCACATGTTGTTTGGGAGGGTTTCAAGAAAAATTCTCCTAGCTCATCCAAAAACAAACTCTGACATATTCAGTTATCAGACACGACTGGAACTTCAAATGGGACTGGCTTCTATGGTCAGATGAAACTAAAAAATGAGCTTTTTAGCAGCAAACACTCAAGATGGGTTTGGTGAACACAGGGATAAAAAGTACCCCATGTGTACAATGAAATATACTGCTGTATTTTTGATGTTGTGGGCCTATATTTCTGCTGGAGGTCCTGGACATCTTGTTTAGACACATGGCATCATGGATTCTATCAAATACCAACAGATAAAAAATCAACAAGTGACTGACTCTGTTAGAAATCTTATAATGGGCCATGTTTGGATCTTCCAACCGTACAATAATCCAAACACAAACCTCAAAAACAACACAAAAATGGGTCACTGAGCACAAAACCAAGCTTCTGCTATGACCATTCCAGTCCTCTGACCTGAACCCTATAGAAAATGAGTGGGTGAACTGAAGAGAAGAAGCACCGTCACGGAGCTGGGAATCTGAAGGATCTGGAGAGATTCTGGAGGAAGGAATGGTCTCTGATCTCTTGTCAGGTGTTCTCTAACCTCATCAGGCATTATAGGAGAAAATTTAGAGCTGTTAAACTGGCAAATGGAGGTTTCAAAAAGTATTGAATAAAAGGGTACCGTTAATTGTGGCCAATGTGTATTAGAGAAAAACATTTATTTCATAATGATATTTCCCCCTATTTTAAATTCTTATTGTCCAATGAAAGGTTAGATTTTTGTGAATTTTTTAAATAAAAGATCAAAAGGATTAACAATGCAGATTAATTTTCACAGCCGTCTTTGATCATATTTACCAAGGGTGCCGATATTTTTGGCGATGACTGTATGTAGAGGTACAGTTTTCCAGTGAGCCCTTATGTTCATTACTATGGACACACAGTTGAAAAATCTGAATCTTATGGTAATATATTCCTTATTTCTACAGTATCAACAAAACACCCATTCAAAGGCCATTACAACAAATCTTAAAAAATAAGTCTTTCCCATTTATTTCATGGCAAACCACCACAGTTATATCCCCAAAACAAATGCTGTGCTTTGGCGTGTGTTGCACGGAGATCAAACTGTCTTTTAAGCTTCCGTTTCTTGGTGGAAAACACAGGGTCCAGTTACCCACGCTCCCCCTTGAGCTTGTTTGCCATTAAATAATACAATGTGCCATAGTACAGAGGTGAAAGTGAGCCCCTCTGAGCTGCCACTCACTGGAATAAAGGGCCGGCCTGATGCGGCAGGTAAACAGAGAGAGCGAGAGCCACAGCTTGGGTTACAGACCAGCTGAAGAAGAGGCCCTCTACGGCTCCGGTTGCCCATGATGGGGGGGATCGCTTTACCTGCGGCTGCCACATGAAATGGTCTGGTCCAAGTTCCCTGCTCGCCTCTTGGATGGAATGATTACTTATTCATAGTTGAAGGGAAGAATAGGAGGGTGGGTTGTGAATGGGGGTCCTTGTTGTCAGTGGTGGTGTAAGGAACAGGTGACAGAAGGGCATCTGTTCCCTGCTTCTGCCCGTCTCACCCCATTCTCTCAGATGCCATACAAACAATCAGCACACATTGTCGTTGGGCAGCAGTCGCCATGGAATGCAGATAGCAAAGTCTACATTAAGCTTTCCCTTTCTCCATCGATTTCATCACCTTCACACATCAGGACAGAAGCGCACCGCAAGAGTGCCTCGCTTCAAAGCTACAGCGAACCGTGAGCATTCAAGCTCAGAGACGGCTATGGGGTTCAGGGGTCGCACCAGCGGGCGGATGGATTGCTAGTGACTTTATCACACTCCTGCAAGCCCACACAGGTAGCCTGACACCCTGATATCAGCCCCAGTGGATAGAGAGCTGATCCCGCCTCGCTCTAACACTGCCACCCTGACACCAGAGAGTCAGTGCCATGTTTCGACCGTGTGAAATCTCACACTGCCCGTTACTCGGGGCCACGGAGGCTCAACGTGTTGGCAGAGCTCACTGTGGCCTTTCTGATCCAGAACTACTTTCTTCACCTTGACCCAATAAAAACTACAAACCAGATCTGAGAACACTGCAAATTCCACCCAGTCGTATCCAGGCACAAAGTACCTGTCTGTTCCCATCATGCCATGGACACCAGCGGATGAACTCTATTCAGAATTTATCAGCAAACCTCTGGGTAAATGCTTTAATTAAACTGGAGCCTTGCATCAAAAGCTGCATTCAAGGACGTCAATCAGCACCAGCAGGATGGAGTGAAACCAGATCGTGTCCTTATCACAGAAATGTAGGGACCAGGGCCTCTGTAGCCATTGTTACAGTCTGCCAGTCCACAGGAACGTGTAACTAAAGTCACCCAGCCTCATTGTGCCACTAGTAAGCAATATGTTCCACTGTGTGATGGGTGAAGAAATCAACACAGATTCTTTTCATTGGTGTTCGTGGCATCTGCTTTGAGGGAAAAACAATGTGTAATGTGCAATGTTGCAACATCTTATTTAATGTTCTATACTTAAAGGGCTTGTTCATCCAAAAATGAAAATTTGGTAATCATTTACTCACCCTTGTGTCATTCCAAACATGTATGACTGACTTTTTCTGTGAAACACACATATACAAACATATTCTGAAGAATGTTTCAAGTGTTTTGTCTGTATAATGACAAACAATGGTGTGAAAAACAACACTGGACCTCACTGACCTCTACTGTATGGACAAAAATACAAAATGAGTCATTCTTCACAAAAAAAAGTACATGTCTGGAAAGACATTAGGCTGTGTAAATGATGATTTTCATTTTTGGGTGAATTATACAAGGAAAACGAGCTCTCATGTTGTGTAAAACATAATGCTAATATATTAAACTAGTCATTTAATCAGATCCAACAAGCTGTAATCAATTAAAATCTGATAACATTAATCTACAGGATAGTGTGTATCTCTCATAGGTCTTGTAACTTCTAGTGATTACAGTTATCAATATAGCAAATTTCTGTCAATGGTGCCAAATAAATAAATAAAACATACATATTAGTTAAAACTTGTCAGTTAGCATTACCATGCCTTGGATAAGCATTAATATTTGCTGTGTTAACAGTGGTCTCTGCTGGCCTCTACTGGAAAAAAATAAAGTGCTGAAGTACAGCCAGAGTTTTACTAGCTAACTAACTTAACTTAACTATAAATAAATGAATGAATGAATGAATGAATGAATGAATGAATACAGAAATTCCAACAGCTGTGATCATATGCTTCAAACTGAGACAACTCCTGGTGGCAAATTTGCTGGACTCGTGTTGCTCCTGACTTGACTTTGACTTAATATGTATTAATGTTATTCAAGAAAAGATATCTGTGGCTCTTAGTCAGGAGTGTGGTACAAACACGTTAGTAAAGTACAGAAAATAGCCTACAAGAAATCACATGTCCTTCAGTCCAAGCATAAAAGAATATCAAATCAATGTGTTGTGAAAGTTCAAAGGAATGGTCAACATCCTAGGTTACACTCTACCCTCAAGGATCAGTTAAAAAAATTTACTAAAGGGGATGAAGTAGGCCTACCAACAGGCCTTCTAGAAAATAAAGATTGACATAAACACCATCAAGAGCTGCGGGTATGTGGACATATATAAATGGTGATCAGTGCAGTGTTGAATAACACAGGCATTTGAACGAGCTGTTGGAGCTGTAGTGTGACTTGTGAAATGTTTGGAGACAAACAAGCTAGCCCCAAGCAAGCTAAGAGATGACCAAAAAAGAGGTGTGCACCTGAACACAGATTTTATAATGACTTCAACACAGGAACACAGACAAACTATTAAACATTGTGATCCAGTCCTCTGCATTTGACCCCGAGATTCAGAAGTTTCCAAAACCTGAGCAAAATTGTAAATGTGCCTAGTGTCTATCACAAATCCAAAGTTTGCTACATAAAAAAAATGATAAACATGGTTAATGGTTTTATGTCCAGACAGTAAGCAAATTTTAGTAACATTAACTAGTAATGGTTACTGTATTCTTTCTCATCTAACTGAGCAGTTAGCTGTTTCATTAGCATCTTTTGACTTTTGGGTTTGCTTTTAAATATTTTAGATTCTACACTATTTTGAAGCATGAACACAGAAATATGAAAAGTGTGATGTTGGTTTTTATTTTATTCTTTATTATTTTAATTAAAACAGCATTTTTTTTTCTGTTATGAAAACCATAAACAGCAAGTGCAGTTTCACAATTCTTATTTAATTCCAGTGCCACAAAAAGGGTGCAAAAGCAAAAAAGCTTGTATGAAATTTAGGAGGCTTAATACCTCCACACTAGCCAGAAGTAGTCATTTTTAATTAGTGGGTTAGGTTAGCATACTGCATATTGAATATTGTAGCAAGTGCAGAAATAGTTTATGGGAGACAGGGGCAAGTTGTCACATTTTATGTTACAAATTTTATATTTTGGCACATGTACTGTACCTTAAAAAAAGATTCAGAGCAAGAAACATACAACCATATGGCCTGAGATTACACAACATTCCATTAAACAGCCCTAGAGCAGCCAAAATCAATTGTGAAACAAAATAATAACTCA
>JAFVLL020031140.1:0-10331 GCA_021397915.2 Tor tambroides
GTGAGTGTGATTGTGTGATCAGTGGAATCAGGTGTGCGTCCTCAGTGCAATGGATTATGGGAGCTGTAGTCCGGTGTGCTGTGTGAAATGAGTCCGTGTGGTGAACGAGTGACCTCTGGTGGCGAGCAGACGGAAGAGCATGGCCAGGATTCGTGACACTAGTGATAATATCTTTTATCTAAAATACATACAAAAATACAAATGATAGATAAATAGACAGACAGACAGACACATATAAATGACATTATAAAAACATTTATTTTTTACAAATTATTTTGATAAAGAAAACTATTTAAAAGACTTATTATTTATAGTATTGTGACATCACTTAAGTAATTATTATTATAAATCATTTTATTATAAGTATATTACTTATCTAATTACATTCATAAATAACCATTAAAATACATTTGTCACTGTGACAATATATACAGAAATTAATAACATTTATAAGAAGTTCTAAAAATATTCATTTGACATTACTTTATTATTATTATTATACATTCTGTAAGTATATCAAAATATATTTTTGTCCTTTTTTATATTTTGCTGTTTTTGTTTTCATATTCCAATATAATATAATATAATGTAATATAATAGTTTAATTACAATTTATAATATAATAACACTCATAAGAAACTATAAAAACATTTAAGAAGTTTTCACAAAGAAGTCTATTCTAAAGACCATTATTTTTAGTATTGTGCCATTACTTTCTTTATTATTATCATTATTAATCATACATACTGTATATTATATTAAATATGAAATTATAAGTATATCAAATATGTAATTTCATAAATATAGTAGTGCTGTGAAACGATTAATCATGATTAATCGCATCCGAAATAAAAGTTTGTTTACATAATGTGTGTATTGTGTATATTTATTATGTATATATAAATACACACATGCATGTATATATTTCAGAAAAATATGGTATGTTTGTATATATATATATATATATACATATATATACACACACACGTAAATATTTTCAAAATATATACTGTATGTGTGAGTATTTATATATACACATAATAAATATACACAGTACACACATTATGTAAACAAAAACTTTTATTTCGGATGCGATTAATCGCGATTAATTGATTGACAGTACTAAAATATACATATATTAACCATTTTTAAAATATAATATAATAATATATAATATTCCAAGAAATATTTTTAAACCTATGGTAAACTTTAAGCCAAGCTTTGAACCAACTGAACAAATATGGCAGCAGACGGCTGATTTAGTGTGCCAACAAAGTACAGAAGTGTGTGAAACAGACACCCGGCGGTGTGCAGCGTTATTAGAGCTGGTCAGGCTAATTAAAACTCAGTCCAGCGCTGGAACGACAGCAGCAGAGGTTCAGAGACACTCACACACACACACAGAGCGCCGGACGAATACTAATGACCCAGAGCGGCTTGTACTCCACTGATCCAGGGTCAGATCCTGCATGAGATCAGCTCATTCAGCCATCATTACAGCTGCAGAGACACTGATCCCAGTCCAGCCGGTGAAGGATGGTCATTATCCAGTCTGTGAGGAGCTCCGCTTTATGATTCAATATAAAGCTGCTTTATGCGGCTGTCCTTTATGGACAATAATTATATTCCCAAGCCCTAGCGGGAATTATAATATCATCTCTCGTCTCACTACATTCAACCTGAGTGATCTCTATCATGCACAGCATCTTTAATATGCAGCACAGGCTTGCATTTTATAACCAATTCCCCGAAAACACTGTAAGGAGAGAGAAAACGTCTGTAAACTCACAGGCTCAATGGCAGGAGCGCTTCAGAGCGAAACACTGCAGCAGAACATGTATTAAACTCTCCACTCCGCAATTAAATCGCCACTTAACCATGGGTTCAGGCCCAATTAAATAATTAAGCCACTCGGTGTTGTCATGAAGAGTGTTAATGACTGTGAACTTCCTCCGTTCCCAGCGGGCCATTAACACACAGGCGCACACACACACAAGCTCATGTTCGGTCCTGTGGCCTTAAAGCAACATGACTAACTAGGGCTCCCTTTATATGCATCACATTTCGCACTTCAAACACGCTGCGTTTATCAGAGTCTCGTTTCTGCTCATCTGTGAGTCTGGATCATTTCACTCATCAGACGGGAAGATGAAAGGCGAAACATTAATGTGACTATCAGACAAACAGCGGCATGACCTCATAAACATACTGTTTACTGGAATATGCTCTGATATATACACACACATGCACGCTTGTGTTACATGATGAAACATGCCAAAAAGTTATTTATTTTGTAATGTTTTGTCTGTTTTGGATGATTGTATTTGATTAAGACTTCATGATATATGTGTTGTTTTTGTGTGTGTGCGCATTTGTGTGTGTGTGGGACCTTCCCCTCCTGAAATACTTAAATACTACAAAATATATGCAGTTGTATAATATATATATATATATATATATATATATATATATATATATATATATATATATACACACACACATACATACACACACACACACACACATACATACACACACACACAGGTGCATCTAAAAAAAATCTGAATGTCGTGAAAGTTTATTTTTTCTTGTAACGCATTTCAAAAAGTAAAACTTTCATGTTTTAGATTCATTACATGTAAAGCAAAACATTTCAAAAGGTTTTTTTGTTTTAATTTTGATGATTAGAGCTTACAGCTCATGAAAGTCAAAAATCAGTATCTCAAAATATTAGAATATTTACATTTGGGTTTCATTAAATGGCCATTCCTACAGTATAAATTCCGGGTATCTCTTGTTCTTTGATACCACAATAATGGGGAAGACTGCTGACTTGGCAACGGTCCAGAAGACAATCATTGACAGCCTTTGCAAAGAGGGTAAGTCACAGAGGGTCATTACTGAAAGGTGTGGCTGTTTACAGAGTGCTGTATCAAAGCATATTAAATGCGAACTTGACTGGAAGGAAGAAATTGGGTAGGAAAAGGTGTACATGCAACAGGGATGACCAAAAGCTTGAGAATACTGTCAAGCAAAGCTGATTCAAACACTTGAGAGAGCTTCACAAGGAGTGGACTGAAGCTGGAGTCAGTGCATCAAGAGTCACCATGCTCAGACGTCTTCAGGAAAAGGGCTACCAAGCCACTTCTGAAACAGAAACAACGTCAGAAGCGTCTTACCTGGGCTGTGGAGAAAAAGAACTGGACTGTTGCTCAGTGGTCCAAAGTCCTCTTTTCAGATGAAAGTAAATTTTGCATTTCATTTGGAAATCAAGGTCCCAGAGTCTGGAGGAAGAGAGGAGAGGCACAGAATCCATGTTGCTTGAAGTCCAGTGTGAAGTTTCCACAGTCAGTGATGATTTGGGCTGCCATGTCATCTGCTGGTGTTGGTCCACTGTGTTTTCTGAAGTCCACAGTCAACGCAGCCATCTACCAGGAAATTTTAGAGCACTTCATGCTTCCTTCTGCTGACAAGCTTCATGGAGATGCTGATTTCATTTTCCAGCAGGACTTGGCACCTGCCCACACTGCCAAAGGTACCAAAAGCTGGTTCAGTGACCATGGTGTTGGTGTACTTGATTGGCCAGCAAACTCGCCTGACCTGAACCCCATAGAGAATCTATGAGGAAGATGAGACACCAGACCCAACAATGAAGATGACCTGAAGGCTGCTATCAAAACAACCTGGGCTTCCATACCACCTCAGCAGTGCCACAAACTGATCACCTCCATGCCACGCCGAATTGAGGCAGTAATTAAAGCAAAAGGAGCCCCTACCAAGTATTGAGTACATATACAGTAAATGAACTTACTTTCCAGAAGGCCAATAATTCACTAAAAATGTTTTTTTTATTGGTCTTATCTTGGAAGTATTCTAATTTGCTGAGATAGTTAATTGGTGGGTTTTTGTTAAATGTGAGCCTAAATCATCACAATTAAAAGAACCAAAGACTTAAATTACTTCAGTCTGTGTGTACTGAATTGATTTAATTTAATACACGAGTTTCACAATTTGAGTTGAATTACTGAAATAAATGAACTTTTCCACGACATTCTAATTTATTGAGATGCACCTGTATATATATATATATATATATATATATATATATATATATATATATATATATATATATATATATATATATACACACACACATACATACACACACACACACATATATCAATACAAATATTATACATATAATATATATTATAAATATATATTACACATAATTATATTACTTATTTTTAAATAGTAAAATATTTTTCAGATATATTAAATATATATATATATATATATAGAGAGAGAGAGAGAGAGAGAGAGAGAGAGAGAAATAGATTCATATATTCAGCGATTTTTAAATATTATCTATTTCTGAATGAGTCATTGTCCCACTTACAGCATCATATTTGTAATTTTACTTATTTAAAAAAAAATTAATTTCATTTCATTTATTTTTCTGATATATTAATTTTAGATTAAAATATATTTGAGGATTTTATATTTCTATATTTCTGAGTGATTGTGCCACTTACAGCATCATATATGAGCTGAGTCCGTCTCTGGCTCTTTCTCTCTGGCACCTGTCACAAAAACAAGATTTGGTTTTTTACATTTTCTTTTGGTAATTTAATATGAGAAATATTCCATCTAGAGCTCATAAGCAAGCCTGCTCTGTGATGTGTGTTTCTCTGTGTGTATTCTGTCCTTCCCTGCAGCGGTGTGTGTAGATGACAGACGCTTGCATGTGTCTGCAGGCTTGATTCGTTCACAATAAATCTGTCGCTTCAAGCACAGACACAAATGTCCTTCCTTACAACCTTCGGTTCAACAAACCCTCCGTTTGATTCTCTGGCATCATCTCAAAGACATCAGATCAAACAGACCGGCTCAGAGTCAAAATAAACCACACTATTACGAGATTTGCAAAGTTTCATGCTTTCTAAAGAGTGCAGGATGGGTTTAAAAGATTGTGTTGTGGAGGTTTGTCTGTATCAGTTTCACTGGTCTATACGGCGTCTGTGCTCAAGACAAAGACAGAGTCTCTCCACATTTCGAGTGACAGCAGAACACAATTAGTAAGTTCATTTGCTCTCTATACGGAGGACAATGCATTTGTTCAGTACGGACTTTACAGGTGTAGATTACACACCCTTCACTGACCGCTGAGACTCTACACCTGTGGGAACCAACACACACACACACAGATAAATGCACATGTAGTGGCTAGGGTGTGCGATATTCACAAAAAATTAAATACCAATATTTTGGGGATTTTTTTTCCCCAATATTGATATATTTTGCTGAGTGTATTTTTATGCTGGTACCTGGGCTGGCTTAGGCTTGTCATTCATAAATAAATATAACACTAAAACTGTCAGTAGGTAGCAGTAAGTCCCCGTTTTATTGAGCGATTCATTGAATCATTCATTCAAATGATTAGTTCAAAATGGCTGATTCATTTAGAAACTAAGCTGCCTTTATGAAAGGATTACTGAATTGCTGACTCAAATGATTCGTTCAAAACGACTGATGCAATTAGAAACAAACCAAATGGCTGTCTTTATGAATGGATCATTGAATCACTGACTCAAATGATTTGTTCAAAAACAGATTCATTTAGAAACAAAGCAAGTGACTGTCTTTATGAATGGATCATTGAATCACTGACTCAAATGATTTGTTCAAAAACAGATTCATTCAGGAACAATGCACAGTGTTGCTCTGAGATGCACAAACGCTCTGATTCGGCTTTGATTGGAACTATTTTCATTGACGAAAAAGAAAAAACAGACACTATTGTGTCTAAAATGCCACTCGCTCAATATTAACGTCATGTTTGTTGAACTGCTGTGTAGAGTTAATACAACAATTGCGCTCACATGCTAATGCTATGTCGCTGCTAGGCTGTTCGTTGCGGTTGCTAGATAGTCTCTCACTGGTTTAAGTTAAAAGAGCCTCACCAACAAGATATTTTAGACCCCAGATGCAGTTCAAGGGTTTCTGAATACGAGCAATAGCGGCACAACCATCTCTAATAATTGAATAAAATTGAATAAAAAGATGAAAAAAGCAAAGAAATGAAGTGTGAATCACCCGTCAAACAATAACAAGAGGCAGGACAGGGAAACACAAAAGAAAGAAAGAAACTAACATACAGATTGAGACGTGTGGCCAGTAACACTGTTGGCACAGGAAATGATGTAGCAGCTCCGCAGCGTTCGCTGTGGGTTACCGTGGCAACACTCAGCACATGCACGGATGCGCGGAGAGAAAATTCTGGAAGAGACGAGAAGAAAACAGTCACTCCATCAGAGCAATAAATGATTGAAGAGCTCAGGACCGCTGCTCCACTTTCACTGACCTTCTTCTGTCACGCCGACTTTCAAGATCCATCTCTGATCTTCTTCTCCAGTCTACAGAGGACATAAAGTAGGGTTTAATCATAAAACACACTCATATCGCAACCCAAAAAACAAAAGGAATAAATAAGAATCTATATTGTGCATAAAGAAAATGAAGTCTGTTTTTAAAATAAGATTATTTTTAATTTCATTACAATTAAACACACCAAGTTCTAAATTACTAATAATTCACTAAATTATTATTATTATTAATTATTATTATTATTATTATTACTACATGTGAATCATTTTTATATCAATTATTTATATATTAAAACTTTCTTTAATTTATTCCAAATGAAATGTAAAAAAAATAATAAAAATCTAAAAACATTACTTTAATGCAATTATTTTTACTTAAAATATATACAAATCATTTTGGCAATTATTTATATAATATTAAAGCTTTGTTTAATTTATTAAAGATATTAAAACAATACTAATACTAACTTTCTTTGCTGATTGAAATGTAAAACAAATCTAAAATAATTTGGAATAATTTAAAATAAAATTACTCATTTTAGATTAAGGCAAAATGTTTATTATTAAAATGGTAAATTATTTATGTGTGTGTTAATTATATTAAATATGTGTCAATATAAATAAACTAAATAATAAAAATAAGTCTAGAAAATTTGGAAAAAAAATGTAAAAAATTCAAAACATTTATTTTATATATTAACTACCAATATATATAGATAAATCCATTTTTACACACACACAAACACTAAATGTTTATGTTTTCTACAAATAAAGAAGATAAATATATACATTTCTATATTTAAATGTATTTATAAACAACATAATAATACATAATATTCTATAATTTATTTTGAGGATGACATTTACATCCTAATAGTTGATATATTTTGTACACACTACACACACACATACATATATATATATATACACACACACACACACACACACACATACACACAATAAATACATAATATGTAATATAAACAATACATAATAAATAATAATATTTTGCACTTAATTCTGAGGATGACGTCTGACCTGAATGTGTTTTTGTGAGATGCTCATCAGCTTCCACACTGTCACACATGTTGTTTAAACCAGTAATAAGCAGCAAAGGCCAGACTCTGACTACCAAACAGCTCCATAAATCACCTTCTTCTCTCTGTCACATACGGACGCTGCTGCGCACTGAGCCGTGGATAAATCACGCGAGCGCTGTTCAGATTCTCCCCACGAGCGCTTTAACAGGACACTCATTCAGTCATCAGTGTGAATGAAGTGAGGTTCACGGGATGAACCATCAGTTCATTTAGTGGGTTTGTAGAACGACAGTCATGTTTGCAGCTGCAGGCTGCGGTGCATCAGATGTGCTGATCAAACAGTTTTCCAGCAGCATTGATAGCTTTGGGTCTCATTTTCCACCTGCATGACAAAAATAATCAAAAACAACTTAAATACATATAATAAATGAATGAAAATATTGCTCTTTCTGCTTAAAAATATGGCCTTAACCAAACCTCGCTGCTCCACTTACATCTTAAACTTGCAGTCAGAGTCAGTAATGAGTCTTCACACCCAAGCCACTGGTCTCCAATATCCCAGAATGCCTTGCATGTTTAATTCATGGTGTTTCACAGCACAGCAGTGGGCAAAATGTATTTACCCTCTTCCTCTGCTGTTCTCCCACCAGAGAGACTGCAAACAGACTCTGAATATCAAATCTTCTCGAAATGAGTCCATTACATAAAAGCCACAATCTGACGCTCCATCTCATATTGATGATGTGTGTGCATTTTTGAGTATGTGCATAACTAAAACAGTGCAAACTTATGAATAATAATTTGAGTTTAGTTTGTGGGTTTTGCAGAAATGAGGAGAAAAGTTCGCTCAACTTGATAGAAACGTGTGTTTGTCTGCTTTTATCGCCTGCCAGATGAAAACAAGTCAGATTAGTTAGCCAGGTCACATAGAAATAAAATGTCTACAGCACAAATACTGCAGGACAAGCATAATAATGGATATTTTAAAATATATAGTCAGTAAAAAGTTCACAAACTTTGATTTGTGGCAAATAATAATTAAAAAAAAAAAAACTAAAAATTGATTATAACTATATAAGTATTCAATAAAGACTTACAATAAAGCAAACAAGTAATAAAAAATAAAAAAATTAAATTTATTTTAAATGTGTAAAATTTATTTATTTTAATAAATACATTTCTTATTTATTTCTTAGATTACATCAAATATTATGTACAAATATATATATTTGGCAATAGATTAAATAAAATTGATTTTGATTATAATCATAAAAACAAAGAGACAAACAGACATGTTTCTGCAGAGCCACTGTGAGCCTGGTGTCCAGTGTTCAGAGTTTGAGCTCCGTTTACACTTTATACTCACCAAACCGCCGTTTCATCGCGGCCCTCGTCTGCTAGAGCGTTTACTAAAACAAAGAGCCTCAGCGAAACCCTAGTGTGTGCAGATTTCCATGGCAACCGCATGGATCGCGTGACTGTGGGCCTAAACAAGCAAAACTCCCACCGGCGCAGCATATCGCGCCAAAACACACCTGATCGCCATGGATTACAGCTAATGAACACCGGAGCGCAGCAGCAAAGCCTGCTAATTCTTCAGAACATCACTGAAAATGAAAAGTAATCACATACAGTTCTGAAGTTCATTAAACAGCTCTGGAAAACTTACGGACCGTCTTTTTTCCCCAGATGGCAGCAGGTGTCTCTGAACGG
Source organism: Tor tambroides (assembly GCA_021397915.2). Lineage (NCBI taxonomy): Eukaryota > Metazoa > Chordata > Actinopteri > Cypriniformes > Cyprinidae > Tor > Tor tambroides. The sequence continues at coordinate 9,140 of JAFVLL020031140.1, forward strand.
TGTTTAAGTGCAGAGGTTCAGTAACGGCCCTGAGGAGAGAGAGAGAGAGACACTGAATACTAATCAGGGATTCTGTAGGAAGCTTCAGTCAAACGTCCTCCAGAGACTCACACTGATCAGTTGCATTCACTGAGGAGCTTCATGAGACACGCGGATGATAAATGTCACCGTTTTATGTAGCGGCACCTGTTTATGTCATATCACATAGCAACGCCCTGGACAAGTCACCCTAATGACCACCTAGCAACCGCACAGTACACCCTAATAACCACCTAGCAACCAGGCAAACACCCTAACAACCACCCAGTACACTCTAACAACCACCTAGCATCCATCCAGTACACCCTAACAACCACCTAGCAACCACCAAGTACACCCTAACAACCACCTAGACACCCTAACAACCACATGGCAACCCCCAAAACACCCTCGCAACCACAGTATTGTCATGGTATTGAGTTGTTTATTCCACATCACATAGCAACGCCCTGTCCAAGTCACCCTAACAACCACCTAGCAACCAGTCAGAACACCATTGAAACCACAGTTACTTCATGGTAACTAGTTGTTTATTCCACACCACATAGCAACGTAATGTCCTGTCCAAGTCACCCTAACAACCACCTAGCAACCAGGCATAACACCCTAGCAACCACAGTAGCATCATGGAAACAAGTTGTTTATTCCACATCACATAGCAATGCCCTGGCCAAGTCACCCTAACAGCCACCTAGCAACCACCCAGTACAGCCTAAAAACCACCTAGCAACCACCCAGAACAACATAGCAACCGCAGTAGCATCCTTGTAAGGAGTTTTGTATGGAGAAAGTCTGGTAGCTCTTTATAATGCAGACAGAGGAAATGTTTTCCATCGCTGTACTTTCTGTATTAGATTAAGCTTCATATAAATCTGCCTGACAAACTCCATTCTCTGTTTCTGGAGGAAGTACATCTGGATCAATGGAGCGGAGCGACCGGTCCTGATTAGATTAGCATCCAAAACATGTCCGATTCTCAGGGACGTACAATCTGATCAGCTGGAAGGATTAATAGCTGCACTGTTCAGCATCAGTGCTTCCGGAAGTACTCCCAATTCAAACAAGCATAAAACAATGCTTTTTAAATGTACTGCCACATGCACACTACATATTTGTGAAGTTGTTCAAAAAAAAAAAAAAAAAAAAAAAAAAA